>OY992876.1:472855687-473080687 GCA_963921405.1 Cepaea hortensis | reverse complement strand
TAGAAGAGATAGTAGAGCCCAACAACAAGCAGAAAAATTTAGGAGATTGACGGACCACCCCATGTATAAAAAGGTTTAATGGTTTTGGAAAGGGAAGACTGAAGCATCGCAATTTTGCAGAAACCGCAAAACAAAAGAATAGGGCAGACCCTATACTTAACATATCAACAGTCAAACCCATTTACAATGCACACAAGTTCCCATCTTGGAGACAGAAGCAACTGTCTGAGACAATAGAAAACATTTCTGGTACTGAGAAAAAGAACAGTCAGAATGAAACAGAAAGAAGAAAAACAGCCCTAAACTACATAAAAGATTATACCCAAGAAGCAATTGGACCCATGCATATACAGATGGATCAGCCAAAAATTCAATAGAAAATGGAGGAGCAATTCTCCTAAATTTAAAAATAAAATGGAGTGGGGAAAAAAACTGTAGTGGCAACTAGAAAATTCTCAAGTAACTTCAAAGCAGAGGTAGAGGCTTTGAAAACTGCCGCATAAATGCTCTTGATGGAGGAAAATAAAGAGAAGCAAATAGCTATCTTCACAGATGCAAAGTCAGCTATCTCAACACTGATGAGCAAAAACAGAACTAGCAGACCTAAGATCAGCACTCCATGGTCTATGCCAGAAATCCAAAAAAGTTGTAATACAGTGGATCCCATCACATTGCAGTATACCTGGAAATGAAGAGGCTGACAGACTAGCAAAAGAGGGTGGACGATTACCACAGCCTGACATAGACATAACCTATAATGAGGCAAAAAGGTTTATAAAAAGCACTTATAGAACCAAATGGGAATCAGAGCATCCAGGCCACCAGAAGGATGATGCATATTACAAACTCGACCGAAGAGAACAAGTAGCAATCTTCAGACTCCGCACAGGACATAACAGTCTGAAACACCACTTGTTCAATAAGCTAAAAATAGGAGATATCGATGAATGTAATTGTGCAACTGGTAAAATGACAGCTAAACATTTGCTGTAGGAGTGCCCAATATATGCAGAACAGAGAAAGATATTTTGGCCCATGCCTGCTTCATTTGAGGACAAGCTCTATGGAGATATCAACAAGCTCAAGTTGACTACAGCTTACTTTAACTACATTCAGATTGACATCTAAAGGTGCATGAAGAAGTACTTAGACTGCTACACTTCATACCACAGGTATGTCAGTAGCAAAAGCATCCCAGAAGCATGAAATGGAATATTGTTCAGCTAGCAAATCCATTACGTGGAAAGTCCGAATCAAAAGCTCATAGTGTGGGCGTCATCAAAGGTGGAAAAAGCATCCCAGTGGCACGAAATGGAATATTGCTTGGACAGCAAATCCATTCATGGAAAGTCCGAATCGAAAGCTCACTGTGTGGATGTCATCTGCAGACTGCGTTCTTCTGGTTTCCGAAGGAACAGTTTGTGGTGACCGGAAGGCCCAATATACGGAAGTGAGGCTAAGCAGCCATGTGCAGGATGTGACGATTCCTTGGGTGAGCCCAGTACCAGAGTGCTATGTGTCGACTCTGCAATTATGGAAGCATCCTTGAATGGAGGGGAATGCCCATGGTCTGCATCTCCCTTCCCTTGAGGGCTGAGTGGGATGTCTTCAGCTGGTCTAAATGGGCCAGCTGGGATGGGGATAACATCACAACAGTGAGAGTCAAACGTCCTAAGAAACCTCCGGGAAGGTTAAATCGGTCAACAAATGCCCACAAAAGTTGGATGTATCAGCCTAATGGCACAAGAACGCAGCTCTGCTGTAAACAGGCACAACGCAATCACGTCTGAAAAAACTCTCCGGATAAATGCAGCAGAAGAAGAAGAAGATCCTGAACAGGGACCGAGATCTGTAGAGACACATGAACACCTATGGTAGCTGGCAGTGCACATGATGATGATGCAGTCTTATATGTTTCTTCAGAGTGCTAGATTGAGCAAAAAAAGAACCACAATCATCACACTTGTAAGGTTTCTCCCCTGTATGTGTTCTCTTATGGTCCTTCAGATGGCCAGCTTGAGTAAAAGAAATACCACAGTCATCACACTTGTAAGGTTTCTCTCCTGTATGTGTTTTTGTATGTCTCTTCAGACTGAAGGCTTGAGTAAAAGAAGCACCACAATCATCACACTTGTAAGGTTTCTCTCCTGTATGTGTTCTCTTATGGACCTTCAGATGGCCAGCTTGAGTAAAAGAAATACCACAGTCATCACACTTGTAAGGTTTCTCTCCTGTATGTGTTTTCGTATGTCTCTTCAGACATTCAGCTCGAATAAAAGAAGCACCACAATAATCACACTTATCAGGTTTCTCTCCTGTATGTGTTCTCTTATGGTCCTTCAGATAGCCAGCTTGAGTAAAATAAATACCACAGTCACCACACTTGTAAGGTTTCTCTCCTGTGTGTCTTCTCTTATGTCTCTTCAGATTGCATGAGTGACTAAAAGAAGCACCACAATCATCACACTTGTAAGGTTTCTCTCCTGTATGTTTTTGCATGTGGTACGTCAAACTGACAACTTGAGTAAAAGAAGCACCACAATCATCACACTTGTAAGGTTTCTCTCCTGTATGTGTTTTCATGTGGTACTTCAAACTGCCAATATGAGTAAAAGAAGCGCCACAATCATCACACTTGTAAGGTTTCTCTCCTGTATGTGTTTTCATGTGGTATTTCAAACTGCCAACATGAGTAAAAGAAGCGGCACAATCATCACACTTGTAAGGTTTCTCTCCTGTATGTGTTCTCTTATGGTACTTCAAACTGCCAACTCGCGTAAAAAAAGCACCACAATCATCACACTTGTAAGGTTTCTCTCCTGTATGTGTTCTCTTATGGTACTTCAAACTGCCAACTCGCGTAAAAAAAGCACCACAATCATCACACTTGTAAGGTCTCTCTCCTGTATGTGTTTTCATGTGGTATTTCAAACTGCCAACATGAGTAAAAGAAGCGGCACAATCATCACACTTGTAAGGTTTCTCTCCTGTATGTGTTCTCTTATGGTACTTCAAACTGCCAACTCGCGTAAAAAAAGCACCACAATCATCACACTTGTAAGGTTTCTCTCCTGTATGTGTTATCATATGGTACTTCAAACTGCCAACTCGCGTAAAAAAAGCACCACAATCATCACACTTGTAAGGTCTCTCTCCTGTATGTGTTCTCTTATGATGCTTCAGATTGCCAGCGTGAGTAAAAGAATCATTACAGTCATCACATTTGTAAGGTTTCTCTCCTGTATGTATTCTCTTATGGACCATCAGATTGCCAGCTTGAGTAAAAGAACCACAAACGTCATACTTGTAAGGTTTATCTCCTGTATGTATTCTCTTGTGATTCATGTTCTTTAGACACTCAAGATGGTCATCTTGAATCAAAAGAACATCCCATTCATTACATTTCTTTGACATCCCTTTACTGTGTGTTCTCTTATATCTGTCTACACAAACATTTGGACTAGAAACATCAGACAAGTCCCATGTGTGAGTTCTTTGAGAGCTGTAACTGACATAATATAAAATGTCATCAAGAGACTTTGCAAAGCTCTGTGTATGTTTTTATTTTGTTTCCTTATTTTGCTGCTGACAATTCTCAATAGCCAGAAATAATTTATTGTTTGTATCAATCACAGAAAACACATTTTCTGACAATTGACAACAATTTATATGTTTTACTGATGCCTTACATCTGTTCTCAACCATTATTGATTCTGAGTTGCGTTCTGTCATTTCTTGAATGATGCTACTCCCAGCTATGTCTACCATTTTACTAAAGTTGTGACTCTTGTCCTCACACAGAACATCTGATAGTTCTTGTTTCACAACCTTCATGTCAGTGCTGTTATATGTCCACTCTTGTGAATGCTCTTGTATGGAATGGCATGGAGACCTAGAGTGTATTTCTGAAACAGACCAAAGTAAATAATTAATATCCTCATGAATAAACCGGGCATTGATTATGAACATATATGTATGTGTAATCAAGCAAGTACACATTGCAGCTATAGACAATCAATTTCAAGTGGACGAAAGGTGGAGAAGCAAAATCATTAATACGCTCATATGTGAACTACGCTATGTATGATATAATGTGATATATGATCTATGTTCATGATGATCTAAGCTGATGTATGATCTAAGTTCATGATGATCTAAGCTGATGTATGATCTATGTTAATGATGATCTAAGCTGATGTATGTTCTAAGCTGATGTATGATCTATGTTAATGATGATCTAAGCTGATGTATGATCTAAGTTCATGATGATCTAAGCTGATGTATGATCTATGTTAATGATGATCTAAGCTGATGTATGATCTATGTTAATGATGATCTAAGCTGATGTATGATCTAAGTTCATGATGATCTAAGCTGATGTATGATCTATGTTAATGATGATCTAAGCTGATGTATGATCTAAGCTGATGTATGATCCTGGTTTATGTATGATTAAACTCAAGTATGATCTAAAAGATGTGAGGTGACTGTGCTAGTGTAAATTAACAAATTAACAGGTACTGTAAATTTAATTTATTAATGACATTTACACTTATGAAGTCTATTTTAAGTACATTTATCTCTAAACAATTTATAACAGCAAGCAATACTGATATTTCATTGCAGTCACAATCAAGAGTGTTAACCTCCTGCCTGAAACTAACATTTATGGTGCAACTTGAGGTGTCATATTAAAGAAAACAACCACAGGTGGCACGTCAGAAGGAAAATAATTTGAAATAGAATGTCAGGAAAAAAATCAATGTTGGGAAGCACATCTAAGAAAAATATCTTTTAATTAGGATGTCTAAAAATATAACTTCCTCATTGTAACTCAGTGTTCTTGGTCCACACATCCGCTACAGCTCAAGGCACAGACTTTCACTAGGGCATGTTTCCTTAGTGACTCAATGAGCATGCTCAAGAGGACAGCGATGGGGTGGATCCGAAGAGAGTAGCTGCTGTCTCTGGAGCGGTCTCAGCTGGCAAAGATTAGTTTAATCTTCATGCTAGGGCATGCGGGAGTACAGGGAAATGAGCGGGCTGACAGGCTCGCAGGTGAGGCTATTGTGGAGGGTGGACGCGCCATGGATCAGGCTGACATTCTGAATGCTCTACGAGAAGTAAGACTTTTGCGAGAACCAAGTGATGACTGTGAATCTACAACCATGGTCAGACTGCGAGAACAGCAAATTAAAAGAGGTGTGGCCAAGCAAGAACACTACGCAGGACGCCAAAGAAGATTGATAAACCAACACAGAGCTGGTGTCGTTAGCCGCTACACACTGCGGGGTTAGATGAAGAGGGGATCCGAGCACTTATGGACTGAATGGTTTGATGTGCAATGAGGATGATCTGTCAACTAACTAACTAACTAACTCTTAATTTAAATTGATCAGCTATTTTAAGTGTTTCTCTTATATTATTATTTCTTGGGTTGGTGTTATCTTTTTCTTTGATATAATCATTGTTTCTGTTTTCTTGATTTCAAGAAAAGTTCTTTTTTGCAGTCACTATAACTACAGATCTGTTGCATATTCATATATCAACATCGTGTCATTTGCATATCATTGTCACGAATTTGCAGCCTTTACTTCCCAGAACAATTTTCAGTTCACTTTTGATGGGCCGCGTAGAGAATCAACAGACTAACAAAACTGTTTTCTCTATATTCAAGGCTATATAGTCTTGACGTAAGCTTGCAAAGCCTGCAAGTAAACAAACCACCACAGATGGCTTTCTAATTGGGAAGTTAATTTGACACCAGTACCGGTCACCCCCAGAGGTTATCAATCCAGCCAGATAGATAAGAAGAGATAAAAAAGGAGATATAAAGGAGATAAGAAGAATTTATGACTGGAATTCCTGAGACATTAGTGTCTACTGCTAGGCTAGGTATAAAAACCCATGCTAGACCTGTTCCCTTTAGATTAAGTCTGACTTCAGAACAGGTAGGCCCCCCAGCTCGTTTTGTAGTCATATGTATGATTCTTATGTTGCTAGATTTCACTAGGAGAATTAATTCTTAGTAACTAGTCAAGTTTTAGATGTATGTACTTATTTTCAGTTTTTATCTGATCTAGGTTATTTCAAGAACTATCTTTGGCGTAGGTTACTTGAGTGTTCTTTCTAAGTTCTGTGTTCAATATCATTGTGCTTCATGTATTACTCTTCTGAGAAGTAGAAACTTGTGAAAGGCAGATCTTGTCTAGATATACTTGAGGTATCGTAGCAGATGCTTGCCATTTCTTTCTAAACTAGACTAGTCTCTTTTTGGTGTGTGCATTTGGTGTACCGAATATAGTCAACTGACTATTTCTTTAATTCTTACCACAGCAGTAACTAAGTGGTGACTAAACCAGACAGGTCAGCAATATGGCTGGTC
Source organism: Cepaea hortensis (assembly GCA_963921405.1). Taxonomy (NCBI): domain Eukaryota; kingdom Metazoa; phylum Mollusca; class Gastropoda; order Stylommatophora; family Helicidae; genus Cepaea; species Cepaea hortensis. Next base: position 473,074,302 of record OY992876.1, on the reverse strand, counting down.
TGTGTGGTCATTTCAATTAGACTTGTTGTATATCTCATTTTGTAGGTATACAATATTATTACTCATTAATAATGCCTTATGCTATTATGTTGAGTATCATTATATGTCTATCTTGAAGTAATATAATGTATGTATATCGGAGGTTGATATAGTTGAATTGTCATATGCATAATTTGGGTATATGTTCTGAACATATATGGAAACTATGTTTCCCAGTTTGTTGTAGACAAGGATATTAGTTCCCTTTTGCATTCATATTTCGTATGTAAGTATAATCTTATATGCCATTTTATATTCGCATACCTTAGGTTTATTTGATGTGATTTGTTATATGGTAACTCACTAAGAATAAATTGGTGTTGTGCTATTGTGCGCGCATTGGCACCTTGCCTGTTGGTTGCATTTGTAGCAAAGGTGTAATGGTACAGACATTACCCACAAATGTTATGGGGTATATGGTGCTAAACCTTTTTCATCATATGGTGGAGGGTAATTCACGGAAGTCTGGCACAGATACTGGGCACGGCTTGTAAGCTCGGATGATCAGGCATTATTATAATACCATTACCGACCCTGTGAGCTGCTAAACCAACTTTGGACGGAGCGGCTGTATGACACAGAATTTCTGTATTAGCGACATGGACATGGGGCGGCAGAAATGTAATCATTACAGGCGTGTGAGACAATTGAAAAGCCCGTCCCAGATGAAAGACAGTAGGGAGAAGGAGGATGGTGAACGCAGTAGAGATGGAAGATAAACTTGGCCAGACTGGTCATTGTATATGTGTTTACTAGAATATGTTTTACTTAAGATTGCGCTGATGTAGAACTAGATATAACACATTCTTGACTTTCTTTCAAGCTCTCACAAGGAGCACCTATGTTATAGATCTCAAGACTAGAGACTACTGACTAGGTAGTGTCAGGACTGACAGGATTCGTCAGAATACCGGCAAGCTGTTTCTTTTTTGTGTCTATTGGAGAGTGGGGATCTGGACCACAGATCCAGATAGTTCAAGTAACAAGTTACGTAATGTTTGTCATCACTATCATGTTATATGATATCATCATCATCATTTTGAATAAAATACAATGTTTAATATGATTAGTAAATAAATGTTGTAGTATTGTAACTCATAGTTCTGTCATTATATTTTTTTCCAATTGTGCATACGTGTTGGGTGTGTACATTGGTGGGGGTTCACTTACACACCAAGGAAAGGAGCAGTCAGGGAGAAAAACCTGTACTCGGATAATTGTCCTTAAACTTTAATTCAGACTTAAAAATCTATCCTAGCTAACCTTCTCTTTCCTATTCCTTGGCGAATATTCAGCACAGTTCATTTCAATTTTGTAACGAGTTACTTAGAGTTGTATGTTGGATATTCATGGGTCTAATCTATAGTTCAGCCATATAGATTTTGTCCCTAGTCAGTTTCTGACTATTTGGGGTTGCTCGCCAGTGAATAATATTTTCATCTAGCCGGTGGGGCACCCCGACTTCTGACAGATTGGGGTCCAGTCCGCAATCCTGAACCAGGATTCTAGTAATCATAGTGATTCTACTAGACCCTAGACATACGATTTTTAAAAGTTAACTCTTGTAATCTTCAATCATCAAAATAGACTATCATCAAATGTAGCTAATTTTAGTTGAGGAAGTTACAGAGTATAGATATAACTTTTCAAAAGTGTATAACAGATAAGAACTTATGAGAAAACTACCATTATCTATCATTTATTGATAATTGTTTTAATTATTATCAATTAGTGTTACCATTCATCATTTAATGATAAGTGAACACTTTAATCATATTTACATTGATGTGTTTGATGATTTAACTGCTTGACTGATTTGCATTTTATGCTAATATATGCCATGTTCATTTTGACACGTATGCAGTGCATTTTAATATTTATTTAGGTAAATATTACTGTTGATTACTGTGTAGTATATCTCTCACACTTACTTCACTGCTGTCGCCAGGTACTACTTGAATATTATTTTCAGTTGTCTTTCACTGCTGAGGCTAAACTATACACATTGGATAGCGTAGACTGTCAGTAGTTAACTCTTGTCTTTCTAGCTTAGATCTGATTTTTGATATATAAATAGAAGCTTACCTGAATATAGTCATTAGCAATTATGTACTTACGTTACCGGAATCTCGAAGAGGACATGCAGGCGCGCGCAGATTTCTCAGAGACCGCGAGAGGGTGGGGCATAAGAGAAGGCTTAAAGGGGGAGCAACTAGAAACATATATCATAGCTGAGTTAGAATGGTGGGACCGAGAAGAAGAGATGATGAATAAAAGAGATGAGTACTTTGAAGCACAAGAGCGTAGCAAAACTGAAGGAGTAGAGATGGAGAAAACGCATATGGAAGCAGTCAATGCAGAGAAGCTAACCTTTCTAGCGGAACATAAGGTAGGAGATATGGATGCTCACCCAACCAGGAAGGAAGGGACATCTTTGCCACCCACCGTGGAATCAGAGTTAGTGGACCTGGAACTACAGGTTCTCATTCGACCCAGTCCTAAACGGAAAAGAAGGAAGAAGAAACGTGCGAAGGGCACTTCAAACAGTCACAAACGTGATAACTGTTTGCACCACGGAAATTGTGGTCTAACTGGTTTAATAGTACAGGACCTTCAGGGAAACCACTTAACTTCTACGAGAAATGAATCTCGGGAGAAAGAGGAACTGAAGACAGCCTTTAATGAGGTCGCAGGCAGAGACCTAGCCGATTCTCACATTCCCTTCTGTTCAAAGAATCACGAAGTGGAATTACATCTGACTGAAATAGGGAGGAAGGAAGAAACGGAATCCCAGGTGAATTTCATTACTGCAACACGGGAAGAATCACTAATTATCAGTTCAGATAATTTAACTATTAACAGTTACCCGAGGACAACTGTTTGCACTACGGTTGGCCAGTACAAGACTCCCAGGAATCTCATTTTACTTCAACGAGGGGTGAAACTCAAAAAGAAGAGGACCTGAGGACATCTTTTAAAGAGGTCGAAGATGGTGAGGTAACTGACCTTATTATTCCCTTCAGCTCAGGCGAGGAAGAAGTGGGATTCAATTTGACTGACAGAGGGATGAAGGACGATCCAGAACCCCTTGTGATCTTTGAGGCTGCAGCTCAGGAAAAGACACTAGATCTCAGTTCAAATCATTTACCTAATGTGATGGATTGCTTAGACACCAGCCCACCACAGGATCTACCTCAACTGGACTTAGCCCATGAAAGCACGACCAGAGAGGAACATCCAGACAAGGAAACATTTCCAGTTGTTATCACGAAGTATACCAGTTCGGAGACTCAGGAAACACAGGGAATTGTTAGGAGCCAGAATATGGATTCTGATTTTGTGCATACAACATTGTCTGTAGTTACTAGCAAAGAAAACTCTTCACACAAGATGGAGGTAGAAACTGCTAGCATCGCTATAGCTGAAATAATCAGGGTATTCCAGCGACAGGAACCTGAAGTAACAGGAGTCAAGAGTGGTTTGGAATCAACACTCTTAGGACTAAATCTACCCTTCAGTCAGGTCGATTTGATAGGAGTAGATCAGCTATTTGTGGATACTTTATTCAAAAGTAACTCCACTTTATCGCCTTTGAATAACTATGTTAGTTCTCAAGGCTGGACAACTTGGCACACTAAATTTCCAATTTCTAGCACAGTTTGTACAAGAAACTCTAATGCAGAGAAACTCAGCCCGTTAACTGATTATCAGGGGAAGAAACCGCGACACCGAGGAGGGAAGATTGTTACGCCCGACTTTGAAGGAGGAAAGCGCCAGTTGAATTTATATCATGAAACCATGATGTGTAACATTATTCCTTTTAAAAGGAAGATATTGATGGATCAGTTAAGGATCTATAACGGATGGAAGAAAATCACGGAGACAAGCTTTGCTGTGGCCAGCTTATGCGAGACTTCACTACGGGTACATCCTCGGCTGAAAGGATTAAATCACGTGAGTGAATGGTGTAAAACAATTGCCCAGAGGCGCAGAAGAATCCCGTTGATTGTGTTCTTTCCCAGAGGGGTAAAAATACAACCTCCTGACAATTACCAGATTTTACCAAGCTATTGCATGGAATTCCGGCCGAAAACCAGGTACAAGGACCTATCCAAATTATCCTTGGATTATGAAAATGGGACGTCTTTATGCAGATGCAGGACAACTACTGCCACAAGGAATATTGGAAACCTTTAGGCAGATACAGAACGGAGAGTGCTTAGGCGTTATTCTGGGATGTACGGCGTGCTTTGACAAAAGATTTCTGGCAGAAACATTTTTTAAAGGGGGAAGCTCTGTCATGAATTTGCAGCCTTTACTTCCCAGAATAATTTTCGGTTCACTTTTGATGGGCTGTGTAGAGAATCAACAGACTAACAAAACTGTTTTCTCTATATTCAAGGCTCTTGACATAAGCTGCAAAGCCTGCAAGTAAACAAACCACCACAGATGGCTTTCTAATTGGGAAGTTAATTTGACACCAGTACCGGTCACCCCCAGAGGTTATCAATCCAGCCAGACGGGAGGGCAGACTCAGGGGACTGAATGGTAATTAAAACCAACCAGGCATGACGCAAGCAAACCTGATTTACCAACAGAGTTGTAAACTGGCAGCTGACCATGAGAACCTAATTGCTCCTTTGACATGACACCTGATAAGCACAGCTAGGAAACCGCCCAACCGCGATGGCTGACCTCCATCTGGTAGAGACTAGAGATGCAAGGTGTAAAATCACTGATAAGACTCAGGGGGCTAATAATTGTCAGACCCACAGGTGTGAAGGCTAGTGTGCATGCAGAAAGAATTTTTATGACTGGACAGACTTGGAGATAATTGCAATTAACGTCAGGGGGAGATAAGAAGAATTTATGACTGGAATTCCTGGGAGATAAGTGTCTACTGCTAGGCTAGGTATAAAAACCCATGCTAGACCTGTTCCCTTTAGATTAAGTCTGACTTCAGAACAGGTAGGCCCCCAGCTCGTTTTGTAGTCATATGTATGATTCTTATGTTGCTAGATTTCACTAGGAGAATTAATTCTTAGTAACTAGTTAAGTTGTAGATGTATGTACTGATTTTCAGTCTATATCTGATCTAGGTTATTTCAAGAACTATCTTTAGCGTAGGTTACTTGAGTGTTCTTTCTAAGTTCTGTGTTCAATATCATTGTGCTTCATGTATTACTCTTCTGAGAAGTAGAAACTTGTGAAAGGCAGATCTTGTCTAGATATACTTGAGGTGTCGTAGCAGATGCTTGTCATTTCTTTCTAAACTAGACTAGTCTCTTTCTGGTGTGTGCATTTGGTGTATCGAATATAGTCAACTGACTATTTCTTTAATTCTTACCACAGCAGTAACTAAGTGGTGACTAAACCGGACAGGTCAGCAATATGGCTGGTCTGTGTGGTCATTTCAATTAGACTTGTTGTATATCTCATTTTGTAGGTATACAATATTATTACTCATTAATAATGCCTTATGCTATTATGTTGAGTATCATTATATGTCAATCTTGAAGTAATATAATGTATGTATATCGGAGGTTGATATAGTTGCATTGTCATATGCATAATTTGGGTATATGTTCTGTAACATATATGGAAACTATGTTTCCCAGTTTGTTGTAGACAAGGATATTAGTTCCCTTTTGCATTCATATTTCGTATGTAAGTATAATCTTATATGCCATTTTGTATTCGCATACCTTAGGTTTATTTGATGTGATTTGTTATATGGTAACTCACTAAGAATAAATTGGTGTTGTGCTATTGTGCGCGCATTGGCACCTTGCCTGTTGGTTGCATTTGTAGCAAAGGTGTAATGGTACAGACATTACCCACAAGTGTTATGGGGTATATGGTGCTAAACCTTTTTCATCATATGGTGGAGGGTAATTCACGGAAGTCTGGCACAGATACTGGGCACGGCTTGTAAGCTCGGATGATCAGGCATTATTATAATACCATTACCGACCCTGTGAGCTGCTAAACCAACTTTGGACGGAGCGGCTGTATGACACAGAATTTCTGTATTAGCGACATGGACATGGGGCAGCAGAAATGTAATCATTACAGGCATGTGAGACAATTGAAAAGCCCGTCCCAGATGAAAGACAGTAGGGAGAAGGAGGATGGTGAATGCAGTAGAGCTGGAAGATAAACTTGGCCAGACTGGTCATTGTATATGTGTTTACTAGAATATGTTTTACTTAAGATTGCGCTGATGTAGAACTAGATATAACACATTCTTGACTTTCTTTCAAGCTCTCACAAGGAGCACCTATGTTATAGATCTCAAGACTAGAGACTACTGACTAGGTAGTGTCAGGACTGACAGGATTCGTCAGAATACCGGCAAGCTGTTTCTTTTTTGTGTCTACTGGAGAGTGGGGATCTGGACCACAGATCCAGATAGTTCAAGTAACAAGTTACGTAATGTTTGTCATCACTATCATGTTATATGATATCATCATCATCATTTTGAATAACATCCAATGTTTAATATGATTAGTAAATAAATGTTGTAGTATTGTAACTCATAGTTCTGTCATTATATTTTTTTCCAATTGTGCATACGTGTTGGGTGTGTACATTGGTGGGGGTTCACTTACACACCAAGGAAAGGAGCAGTCAGGGAGAAAAACCTGTACTCGGATAGTTGTCCTTAAACTTTAATTCAGACTTAAAAATCTATCCTAGCTAACCTTCTCTTTCCTATTCCTTGGCGAATATTCAGCACAGTTCATTTCAATTTTGTAACGAGCCACTTAGAGCTGTACGTTGGATATTCATGGGCCTAATCTATAGTTCAGCCATATAGATTTTGTCCCTAGTCAGTTTCTGACTATTTGGGGTTGCTCGCCAGTGAATAATACTTTCATCTAGCCGGTGGGGCACCCCGACTTCTGACAATCATAGATAATTTATATTATCACCTTCAACTCATAATCATGGCCCCTCTTTCATCAATCTCATTTTCACTTTGATATAGAGAAATAGATTAGATCTGATGACAAAACACCTCCTTGTCTTACTCCTAGCTTCATTTGTTCATTTCTGCAATGTTTATTTGCTACTTTACTTGCTGCTGCTTGTTTCCAGTAAATGTTTTTTATTATTTAAAGATATTTCCCATCTTTATTAATATCTTCAAACATTTTGATCATTTCATCACTTTATCAAATGCCTTGGTGTAATGGTTTGACTTACATTGTCATGAGTGTATTGATAGTATCATGAGTTGCTGTTTATAATCATTAACTTCAATATGTACAAAATCTAGCCAACATTTAAGAACTCTAAGCACAACAGGATATCAGTTCTTTCAAATACAATATAGCTCCCCCGATGTGTCTCCACCTTGCCGTGGTGGGGGAGCTTGCGCGTCCCATCGACCCCATTTGCTTGCCGATGGATGAAAAACTACATATCGGACAGCTTATGGGATAGGGACCAGACTAAGAGAGACACAATCTGCTGCTCTGCAGGTGACTGAGGATAGCAGTCAAAAATTTAAATCAGGTGCACGAAGGCAGAAGTTCTTGGTCCGGACAAAACTCTTAAGGCTCCCGGTCGAGGGCTGTGGTTAAACGCCTCTAACCCTCGGATCTGAGAGCCGGGCCGATACACACCTACCGAAAAATAGAGGTGTGATACTGAGCAAGCTACATGCTCAGGACTGATACATGTTCGAAGGCTCTCAGCTGGGGGATATGAGAGATTCCCGGAGAGGGCCAGGACGTTTCTCGTTCACTGCAGCACGAAGGTAAGGTGCTGAGCCGGCAGCACATGTAGCCTACCTCGTGAGCGAGTAAAAACGTCAGAAAAGTGCCCCAGTCGAAGGAAATGGTTACGAAAACTGTCTGTATCTAACTCATAGAGAGTGTAGACAAAAGTGGAAGAACGTCTCAATGACGCGAAATGGAACGCACGGCGAGCGAACCTATTGCGTTGTCTGAAGTCAAAAGCAAAAGCTTACCGAGTGGATGTTGCTCGCAGTCTGACCGCTCCTGGTGTGTGCTTGAGCGATCAGTGGCAAGCAAAATGCCCAACACATGGAAGTGAGGAACTAAAGCAGCCATGAGCAGGACGTGGCAACTCCTCGGGTGAGCCCAGTCACAGAGCAATATGTGCCAGCTCTGCAATTATGGAAGCCTCCTTGGATAGCGAGGGAATACCCATGGTTTGCCCCTGCCTTCCCTTGAGGGCCGACCACGATGTCGTTGATCGTTCTATCTTGACCAGCTGAGATGCTGGCGACATCACAACAGTCTAACGTGCCTCGAAACCAGAGGAAGGCCAACCTCATTAAAAAATGCCCGCCGGAAGCGAAAGTGTCGTCCTACGGGTGGCAAACTAAAAATTGACACTACGCAATTACGTCCGAGTGAAATGTCTCGTCCGAATGTCTCTCGTGCTAGGAACAGCTCTGACTACCTAGTTTCCGAATGCCGCTCTTGTTCGGAACAGCTCTGACTAGGTAGTTTTCCGAATGTCTGTCGTGCCTGGAACAGCTCTGACGGGCGCAACAACAAGCACATGTCCGAAAACTCACTTGAGTGAATACCGTCTGCAAACCTGTCTGGTTTGTGCGGGAATGGCCCGGGGCAAACGAAATTACCAATATATTGAAGTGAGGATTTAAAGCAGCCATGAGCAGGACGTGACGATCCCTCGGTGAGCCCAGAGCCAGGGCTCTAAGTGTCGGCCCTGCAACTATGGAAGCAACCTTGGATGGCGGAAAATGCTATGGACTGTCCCTTCCTTCCTTTGAGGGATGACCGTTGTCTTCGACCGTTCCAACTTGGCCAGCTGGGTTGTAGATGGCACCACAAAAGTGAGAGTCTCCCAGGAATGCTACCTGGTCAAAAAAGCACGCTGTAGCCGGATGTGTTGGCCTACGGGTTTCGGCCCAACACGCATAACAGACACACCGCAATCACATCTGAAAAAACACTCTGGATGAACGAAAAGAAGAAGAAGAAATACAATATTTCTCTTCTCATCATTTTCATTTCACATTTACGTTTCACGTGATCACAAAATGGTACTATCAATCACTACTACAGTACACTACACTACACATATATACAACTATAAAACATCGGAGGTACTCTAAACATTGGCCATCGCCTACTGTAAGTCTCAGACATGTTTTCCCTACCATGGTCTCAGCTCGAGTGTCATGTTTTTGAGAGACCTTTCTCTCTCTGACTCCATCCAAAGTGTGCTTCTTGCTCAAGGCGATACGCACAACCCAACCATGACAAGAGTGTGACAAAAGCTCACACTCCCTTTCATGACACTTGATATAATAATCTATAAAGCACAAGTATCAGTCTTTCTGTGTATCAACTGATCTCTTTATTAGTGTTTGTAATGTGTATATTGCATTATTTATTAAGAGCATTCATTTCAAATCCGTTCGTGCCGCACCACGCGTAATTGCGTACGTTGAACATGATCATGTCATAGTCATTTGATAAGTACTGACCAATGAATAAAAGAGACGCCAGTTCAAGACAGATCTTCGACAGCCGGGTCAAGTGCATATTGTTGCAACAGAAAAAACCATTACCAAAATTGATGCAGCAGTACAGATGAACCATTGTCAAAGCATACGTTCGCTAGCGAAAGAATTTGATGTGTCAATTGGGACAATTCAAAAGATTGCTCGTAAGAAACTGCAATATCGGAAGGTGTGTTCACAGTGGGTACCATAGATGTTGACCAACCACAAAAAAGAAGAACACATGGGATGGTGTTTGAACCACTTGCTGCGTTACAGAGTGGTGCGTGATGCATTTCTCTTCCGCATAGTGGCAGACAATGCATCATGGTGTCACCACTTTGAGCTGAGCAACAAAAGAGAGAGCATGCAATGGAAGCATGCTGGATCACCAAAAGCCAAAAAATTCAAGTTACAGGTTTCCGCTGGTAAGGTAATGCTGAGCGCATTTTTTTACCATGAAGGACTATTGTTGGCCAACTTTAAAGAACCTGGTATCAACATCAACTCTACCCACTACTTGGAAACACTAGACAAGCTGCAAAAAGCCATCAAGAATAAACGATCCAGCATGCTTTCTTGTGGTGTGATTTTTTTTGCATGATAATGCTCGTCCGCATGTTGCAAAGATTGTGCTGGAAGCATTAGCTTGGAAGAAGTGGGAAATTCTGCAACATTCAGCCTGTAGTCATGATTTGTCACCATGTGATTTTCATTTGTTCGGACCTCTAAAAATAACTCTCAAGGGGCAACGATGTCACACAGATGCAGATGTAATGAACGTGGTAAACACTTGGTTCAGTGAGCAACCAGAATCCTTTTTTGTGGACGGCATTCGCCGCCTACCTAAGCAATGGAATGCTTGCCTGAATGCCTATGGCAACTTATTCTGACCAACCCATGGTGCATAATTCATTCAAAATGAATGCTTCGTTTAATTCTACCAACCTGTTAATGTTTCTTTCATGCTTTTGTAATAAAGCCACTTGAACGGGCTTCAAATGAATGACCCTTATACAATGTATTAACATCTGTTCTGAAAGGAGACAAACTTATACTCCTTGGGGACTTTAATGCCAGAGTAGGCATGGACATTACCTCTTGGATTGGCATTATTGAAAAGCATGGAGTCGGAAATTGTAAAAGCAATGGACTCCTCCTTCTTCAGACATGTGCTGAACACAATCTCCTGATCACCAACACAATTTTCCATCTTCCCATGAGAAATAGGACATCGTGGATGCACCCTCGCTCGAAACACTGGCACCTCATTGACTATGTCATCGTCAAGAGGAGTGACAGACAAGACGTTTGAGTGACAAAATGTTGGACAGATCATCATCTCATTGTCTCAACAATAAACATACACATCAAACCACCACAGCGTCTCCAAGGGGTAAAAGTGCAAAAAACAACTAAATGTCATCCGCCCAAACAGCACAAAAATGCAGCTGTTGTTTGAAAATATGCTGGAAGACCGCCTCAAGCGCAATGCTGCAGCTAAACAGGATACAGAAACAGAGTGGAGAGCCCTAAAGGACATAATTTACAACACTGCCATGGAAATCCTGGATCTAGCCCCCGGAAAACATAAAAACTGGTTTGATGAAAATTCCGAAGACATCAACCAATCATTGGCCAAAAAACATCTCCTCAAAAGATATTTGAATGACCCAAAGTCAACATAAAAAAAGATGACTTCAATAACATTCGGAGAGCAGTGCAGCAGAAACCTAGGCACATGCGGGACTCCTGGCTAAGCAACAAAGCTGATGAAATTCAAGCTTTGTTGAGAGACATGATATGAAAAACTTCTACAATTCACTGAAAGCGGTCTATTGTCCTACATCACCAGGCATAGTTCCCCTCCTCAGTACAGATGGGGGAACATTGGACAACGATAAGAAAGAAATCCTTCAATGCTGGGCAGAGCATTTCAGCAACCTTCGATGATGAAACCATCAACTGCCGTCCTTAAGTTCCCACTAATGATACACTTGACTGTTGACATAATTTTTGCTGCAAGAGAAATGTCAGGAAAAGAACTCCAAAATGGTCTCCACTTTCATTGACCATACCAAGGCTTTTTATTCAGTCAGCAGAGAAGGACTGTGGAAGATCATGGCAAAATATGGCTGTCCACAAATGTTTGTCCAAATAGTGCGGCTATTTCATGATGGTATGCAGGCAAGAGTACAGGAAAATGGTGAACAGTCTGAGCCCTTTCCTGTCACCAATGGAGTGAAGCAAGGATGTGTCCAGGCACCAACACTGTTCAGCCTCATGTTTTCAGCTATGCTGACAAATGCCTTTGAGAACATGGACATTGGAATAGACATCAACTACCGCATGGATGGAAAGTTGTCCAATCTCAGAAGGCTGAAAGCTAAAACCAAAACTAACAGGCAGACACGCAACACGTTTCAGCTTTCTCATATGCCTGTGCCAACTTTGGGCTCAATATCAACTTAGAGAAGACTGGTTATGCACCAATCAGCTCCAGGGATTAATCACATCATGCCGAATATCAAAGTGAATGGTCTTAGACTAAGTGTTGTGGACAAATTCACCTGTCTTGGCAGCACTGTGTCACAAGCTGCCACAATTGATGACGAAGTGAATGCAAGAATCTCCAAGGCCAGCGCCGCCTTTGGCAGACTGTACAAGAATGTGTGGGACAGAAATGGAATAAGCCTGCAAACAAAGCTAAAAGTGAATTATTTTGTTGTTTCGGGATTTGAGATCGTTGGTTATAGCTCAAAATTTGCCCGATCGCCGCGGTTGACATCCGTCATGTGGCCCCGAATGATCAGGTCTTCTCGATCAGCGTTGCCAGTTGTGGGTTGTGCTCAATCTTTAAAGCTAAAAGTCAACAAAGCAATTGTATTATCCACACTATTTGCTTGTGAAACCTGGACTGTTTATCAGCGACACGCTAGGAAATTAAACCACTTCCACACAGTCTGCCTTAGGAAGCGACTGAAGATTAAATGGCAAGACAAAATCCCAGACACTTAAGTCCTAGAAAGATCGTCCATGCCCAGTATCCACTCTACTAATGAAGAATCAGATTTGCTGGGCTGGTCACTTAACTCACATGCCAGATCACAGGCTCCCTAAACACATTTTATACAGCGAGCTGCATTGTGGTAAACACAAGGTGGCCAGAGGAAACGCTTTAAAGACTGAAAATCTCACTGAAAGCTTTTGGAATTCATGACACCTGAGCTTTCTGGTTATTTCTCGGTGCCAGTGACTCGCCGCCACCCCTTCTCCTGTTAGTTTAAACAGGTCTGCCACATGAAGGCCAGGAGTTGGACTTTTGCTGCATAGGTGATGAATGCACCGAGCCATTGGGGTATTTATGCAAGGTTGGACGCTCACCCCAACCCCACCCCCGGCTACATAACAGCAACATTTGGAACCCATTAGTAATATTAATCCTGGGGCTAGATTTGTGTTTAGCTGCATAGATTCTCTTTGGTTTCAGTCCAACCCTTACCAAAAACAAAGTCTTAAAAGTCAAGAGGATCGACTTCATTGCCCCGGGTTTTATCCCATATGGCTCTGCCGAAAGCATCGCACAAAGCATGAACTCTGTAGCTCCGGCAATGACCCCCAGAGGTCTCTGAGAAAAATGCACTTGTGAACAGAAAGACGTAGCCAGGAAATGAACACACAACCTTCCGAGCGCGAGGCAGATGGCTTGACCACTTCACTCTTGCAACAACCAAAGAATGATCCGTATCACAGTAAGCACTGTGGTAGCTTTGAGTTAATGATGTCTGGTTAAGATGTTGTCTCCATGTGATAATACAGAATGAAAGAGGTTGCAGACTAGTACAGTGGGCAAAAGAGCAAGGTTTGATTATTGGAAACATCTGGTTTCAACAGCACCCAAGAAGATTATGGACATGGAGGAGTCATAAGATCCGAAATCAGACTGATTACATCCTCATCAACAGATTTCGAAATGCCTTAAAAGTCGCAAAAACTATACTAAGTGCAGACTGCTACAGCGACCATAGATTAATCTTAAGCAATTTACATATAAAATTAAAGAAAGTCAAATATTCACCAAGAAACACAAAATTTGATCTACAATAGTAGAGGTAAATAACAGATTTGATGCATTGTCCGATATGGAAATATTATTTCAAGACGTCAGTGACCAATGGGAAATATTAAAGAAATCAGTCAACCAAGCTGCGGAAACAACCATTCCAAAAATAAAGATAATAGGATGCAAGAAATGGATGATGGAAGACATCTTACAACTCATGGAAGTAAAAAGAAATTACAAAAATAACAATGGAAAAATATGAAGAGATTCACAGGAAAATTAGGAAGCTATGCAAAGAGGCAAAAGAAACATGGCTTGAGGAAAATTGCAAGGAAATTGAACACCAACACAACACTTGGAATACCAAATTAATGCACAAAAGAATTAATGACATCACTAACAAAAGAACACACACATCAACGGGTTGCCTAAAAACCAAAGATGGCAAAATCATAACAGAAAAAGATCAGATTTTACATGCATGATCAGATTATGTGAAAGACCTTTATGATGATACAAGAGAAGAACAATATTATCATCGGAATAATAATGAAGGACCATCAATTTTGAAGATAGAAGTTCAGAATGCTCTTAACCATATGAAAACTGGCAAGACCCCGGGTACAGATAACATAACAGTAGAAATTATCAATGCCTTAGAAGAATATGAAATAGACCAAGTCACCAGACTGCTGAACACAATATACAATACTGGAGATATACCTCCTAAATTATGTAATTCTATATTTATTGCAATCCCGAAGAGATCAGGAGCCATGGAATGCGATCAACATAGAACAATTAGTATAATGAGCCACATCATGAAGATTCTGCTGACAATTATCATGCAAAGAGTTAGGAAGAAAATACAACCCGAAATAGGAGAAGAGCAATGTGGGTTTGTAGAAGGCATCGCATTGGCACCTTTCCGTCTTGACAGACGATAGTTTGGTACATTGTGCTTCAAAAAGGCTTAATAACTACGATCCATGGCAGTGGCGAGTGTGGCTGGTAAGGCCAATTCTTGCTGCAAATGTTTGCCCACAGTAGGTGCATGTGAAAACATGGTCATTTCCACCATTTTGCACCATCTTACGTCTCTCACGCTGTGTGTGTGCTTTATCTGCAATCATTTTCTCCTTTGTCTTTATTCCATTTCTGATAGTTGCCCTCCATGCAACACGTTCAGTGGCGACATGCTCCCAATGTGCATTATTAATGCCTGTTTCAATCATGTCCCGCTTACACACATCTTTGTATCGTAGTAGAGGCCGACCCTGAGATCTCCTACCCGTCTGTAATTCACCAAAAAAGATGTCCTTTGGTATTCTACCATCATCCATCCTCCTAACGTGTCCTATCCATCTAAGTCTATGAAGACTGAGCATGGAATACACCGTCACACAACCTGATCTTTCCAATACTTCAGTATTTGTGATTTTGTCTTGCCACTTAATACCAAGTATTCTTCGCAGACACCGCATATGAAAGCTGTTTAAAGTAAGTTGTCCAGGTTTCACTGCCATAAAGAAGAGTACTAAGGACACAGGCTTGGTAGACGAGGACTTTTGTTTTGGCAGTAAGCTTCCTGTTCTCCCAGACTCTTATTGCTAACATGTTCATTGTTGTTGCTGCCTTGCCAATCCTGATGTTGATTTCCTGATCGAGGGATAATTTGCTATTTACCTCTGATCCTGTATATTTGTAGAAGGCAAGGGCACAGTAAATGCTGTGTATATACTGAGAACAGTAATTGAGCGTTCTATAGAAGTAAACAAAGATCTATATCTTTGCTTTATTGACTACACAAAGGCTTAAAATTGATGGAAAAAACCTTAGACTTGTAAAAAACATATATTGGAAACAACAAGCTGCCATCAGAATTGATAACGATGTAGGTTAATATCAGCCTATTAAAAGAGGTGTGAGACAGGGATGTGTAATGTCTCCAGATCTTTTTTCCCTGTACAGTGAAAATATATTCAGAAATATAGAAGATATGGAAGGAATCAACATTGGGGGATGATACATCAATAACATTAGATATGCAGATGATAGTCTTGATTGCAGACAATGAACAGGACCTGCAAAATTTAGTAGATGCGGTTGTTGCACACAGTGAACAACTACAGTTAGAACTGAATATTAAGAAGACACAGATTATGGTCATCACTGGGAAGAAGGACAATGTGATATACGAGTAGATGGGCATATTCTTAAACAAGTGAATTGATACTGTTATCTCGGCACAGTCATAACATATGATGGGAGATGCCTTGAAGAGATTAGAACAAGAATTTCCATTGCGAAGGTAGCCTTTTGCAAGATGAAAAACATACTGACCAATAAAAAGATATCAATTGAAACGAGAAACAAGAGTGTTGAGGTGCTACATAGAACCTATATTTTTGTATGGATGTGAAGCGTGGACAATAAGCAGCCGAGCTGAAAAACAGATGATGGCTGTGGAAATGTGGTTTCTGAGGAAAATGCAAAGAATACCATGGACAGACAGAAAAACCAATGAGCAAGTCCTTCAAGAAACAAATGAAGATCATAAACTGATTAAGAGTCATTAGACGTGGACAGCCAAAAGTTCTTGGGCATGTTATGAGAAGAAATGACTTGGAGATCTTGGTGACAACTGGCAAGATCGAAGGGAAGAGACCAAGGGGAAGACCGAGAAGTAAATACCTGGATGGTGTGGCCACATGACATGGTCGAGACAGGAACACAGAGCATGACTCTGGTAATCGAGAACATGACCGCCACATGAACATATCGGCATGGCACATGATGGATGGATGGATGCCAATGGCCAGATCTTGGGTGTTTCCATGTGATCTTATGCCACTCTTTTGTTTTACAAAAAAGAGTCTGTAATACATAGGTCATTTCTGTTGCAATGCTCCAGCAGCCTTTGCCCATTTTCATTCATGTTGTATTCTCAAAGGCACACTAGCCATGAATTCGAGTTCTTGCCCACATGAGCATTGAAATCAGTGAGCATATAAATGTAGTCAAATTTTGAAACTGCCTTGATCACAGAGTAACTCCTCATAGAATGAATACTTCACATCATCAGAGGAAGTGAAAGTTGCTGCATTTGCAGCGATAATGGTGGCAAAACCACAAGAGGTTGCCACGCACAGGGATAATAGTCATTCATTACTTCCAGTTGGAATTTCAATCATTCCCAGTAGTGAATTCTTCACTGCAAATCCCACACCATGTTGTCTCTTTTCTGCCTGCCCTCTACCCTTCCAAATAAAGGTGTAATTGTTTTCCCTGAGTGACCCTTCTTTAGCGAGGCAAGTCTCCTGCAGGACAGCAATATCAATGTTAAAACGACTGAGTTTGGCATTGATCACAGCCATTTTTCTCACATCTATATCTATAAAAAAGGATGTGTGTATGTATGTGTGTGTGTGTATGTATGTCCATTCTTTATGTGTTCGCGAACGGTCCATCCGATTGAGATGAAATTTTCTACACGTCTTCTTTTCATTCATGTGCAACCAACTGTAATAATTTCTTAGTGTACAATCATCTATTTACTTACTAAAATTTAATTTTGTAATTACATGACTCAACATAAGAAAAAATAAAACAAGGGACATAAACTTTTAGTAGTATTGCTATATCTTAAGTTAAGTCCCCTGGCGACACAGACAGACAGACGGACGGACAGACGGACGGACGGACAGACAGACAGACAGAGACAGAGAGACAGACAGACAGTCAGACAGACAGACAGTCAGACAGACACACACACATACATACATATACATACACAGACAGACAGACAGATCCCCATCAGGGGCCGGGCGAAGCCGGGCCGGATCAGACAGACAGATAGATAGTTGGGAACGGGAACTTATATGACTACTTATATGAATTAAATTAGATGCTCCCCACCAGGGACTGGGTGAAGCAGGGCCGGGTCAGACAGACAGACAGATAGACAGACAGACAGACAGATAGTCGGGAATGGGAACGGGATCTTATATGACTACTTATATGAATTAAATGAGATACTCCCCACCAGGAGCTGGGCGAAGCCGGGCCAGGTCAGACAGACAGACAGACAAGCAGACAGACAGACAGACAGACAGACAGATAGATAGATCCCCGCCAGGGGCTGGGCGAAGCCGGGCCGGGTCAGCTAGTCATCTATATATGTCAAGTCAGTGGAAAATCCTGGACACATGGTTCTTACATTCCAGGTTGCAAGCCGTAGCTTGAGGTTTCTATTTTTCTTTTTAGTAGTATATGGTGTAATGGTTTTACAGCCTGTGATCAGATTTTGTCCTCGCCCCAAGCATCCACTTAAGCAGGCAGGCTGTGGCAGATCAACACCCAATTGGCCGGGGGCTACCCAGCTTGAGGTGGGCAGTAGCTGATCAGTGACACATGTAGATGTTTCCCACTGTCAGAGGCAACCTGTGGCATCCCTATGAGTGGAACCGTCAACTTCAGCAGCTAATGCGATACAATCCTGCAGCCCTGCACCAAGCATTCATGATGTCACTCCAGCAAAGACATTTTCCTGCTCCTTCTAACAGCCTTAACTATTTCTAAATAAAGTTTCAAAATCCCTGCAATTTGTATACCACAAGCGACATCTTCCCTTTAGTTTGTAATGTTCGCCAATCACGATCAGTGGCTCAACAAAAATGGTCTATATATAGGCCATCTCAACATCTTTCATCTGCTCAACAAATTACCTGAGCTCTCGGTAATACTGTCCAAACCGTTCCATGTATTTGGAATCACAGAAAGTCGTCTTAACGACAAAATAACCGACTCCAAAATCTCACTTAAGGGGTTTAAAGTAGTTCGGAAAGATGCAAATCAAAAATTAGAGACAGGTATTGCTGTATACATTTCCAATTCCCTCAACTGTTCCCGTAGAAGTGATCTCGAGACAGTAGGGATAGAATGTGTTTGGTTAGAGGTGAAGCCAGCCCGCCAACAACCGTTTCTCATTGGATACCTATATAGGAATCCTTGTGCCGGGTACAGTTGGTATGACTGCTTCACTACAATGATGGATAGAGTGTTTACAGCAAGTAGAGAAGTTATGATACTAGGTGACTTCAACATAGATATTAGTAAATCCAACCAGACATGGGACGATATCATTCTTTCTTACAATTTCAAACAATTAATAAACTGTCCCACAAGGAATACTGACACATCCTCAACTATAATTGATCATATATATGTTACTTGTCCAGATAATATTATTGAATGTTCTGTTCCTGTTAGTACAGTTAGTGACCACTACTCTGTATGTTGTACATGGTCAAGAATTGGGTTCAAATCTCTTAAACACAAACATGTAAGTATCAAATTTAGAAATTTTAAAGCATTCAACCAAGATTTATTTTTGCAAGACTTAAGAAAAGCAGCCCTTGATCACGTTTACCAACTTCCTGACCCGGACGATGCATTAGCTTTCTGGACGAAGACAGTCTACAATGTGTTCGATAAACACGTGCCAATCAAAGAAGTTCGAGTCAAAAATCAACATAAATCCCCATGGGTCACTAGTGAAGTTCTGGAAATTATGAGAGCGCGAGATACAGCACACAAAAATAAAGACTTCATCAATTACTGCAGACTAAGGAATAAAGTTAAATATGAAATTCGTAGGATAAAAAAAGACAATTTAAAAAATTTGATTGTAGATAATTCAAACAGTACAAATATATGGAAGGCTATTAACTTGCTAACCAATAAGAAACGTCCTACAGAATCAGCAATACCAAATTCTATAACATGCGATGAATTCAGTTGGTTCTTTCAATCAGAAATAGAGAATATGAAGTCTTCAATACCAGACTCATCATGTAATTTAAGTTCACTGGCATCATTCTGTGAGGAGAAGTGCACCAGAAATATTCCCGCTGAGATTCCTCTAATGTCTGTTGCAGATGTTTATAAATATCTCTTAAACCTCAAATCAACAAACTCACACGGCCTAGATGGTATCAGTAATAGAATTCTTTGTTGTGCTGCACCAGTCATTAGTGAGTCCTTAACGTTCATATATAACCAGTGCCTGGCCAAAAACTACTTTCCATCTGCATTTAAAATTGCTAAAGTGTTTCCGCTAATTAAAAATGGCTCAATCGATAATAGCGTTTTGGGTAATTATAGACCTATTTCCTTACTATCGTCGCTATCAAAACCACTAGAAAAACATTCATAAAATAACGTTACACCATTTAATTAACAACGATCTAATAATTAACAGTCAATCTGGGTTTCGACCTAAATATTCTTGCCATAGTGCTCTAACAAAAATGACCGATAACTGGCACTTAAACATCAACAACGGTAGAATTTGTGGAGCGGTGTTTGCAGACTTTAAAAAAGCTTTTGATATGGTAGATCACGATATTTTAATTAGAAAACTAAAACAAATGAAGATAAGCACCAACATGGTGAACATAATTACGTCATTTCTATCCGACAGACAACAAGTCATGTCCTTCAATAACTGTCTATCAAGACCCACACAGCTTAATATTGGTGTGCCTCAGGGCTCAATACTAAGTCCGCTGCTTTTTGCAGTTTATATTAATGATCTTCCTTTATATATCAATACAACTTGTGATCTATTTGCAGACGACTGTACTATATATACTAGTCAAGAAAACCGTAGTGAATTAGAGAATTCTTTACAAAAGGAACTCGATAATCATACTAGATGGAGCAATGAAAACCGCATGCAAATTAACATCGACAAAACCAAATCCATGCTAATAACGACTGTCACGAATTTGCAGCCTTTACTTCCCAGAACAATTTTCGGTTCACTTTTGATGGGCCATGTAGAGGATCAACAGACGAACACAACTGTTTTCTCTATATTCAAGGCTATACCGTCTTGACGTAAGCTTGCAAAGCCTGCAAGTAAACAAACCACCACAGATGGCTTTCTATTTGGGAAGTTAATTTGACACCAGTACCGGTCACCCCCAGAGGTTATCAATCCAGCCAGACTGGAGGGCAGACTCAGGGGACTGAATGGTAATTAAAACCAACCAGGCATGACGCAAGCAAACCTGGTTTACCAACAGAGTTGTAAACTGGCAGCTGACCATGAGAACCTAATTGCTCCTTTGACATGACACCTGATAAGCACAGCTAGGAAACCGCCCAACCGCAATGGCTGACCTCCATCTGGTAGAGACTAGAGGTGCAAGGTGTGAAATCACTGATAAGACTCAGGGGGCTAAAAATTGTCAGACTCACAGGTGTGAGGGCTAGTGTGCATGCAGAAAGATTTATGACTGACATGTTGGGAGATAATGGGTCTGCCCGGTAGGAATGTGTGAAACAGATCTAATAAGGCCATTAGATAAGGGCTAGAGGAATGTTAATGGCATTTGGGACACTAGTTAAATAGGCTGGTAGCTCTGGTCATGTTAGAAATGAAAAAATCTCTGAACAGGTAGGCACCAAGCTCGTTTTGTAGTCATATGTATGATTCTGATGTTGCTAGATTTCACTAGGAAAGTTATTTCTGAGTAACTATCTAAGTCTTGTAGATGCATGTACTGATTTTCAGTCTATATCTGACATAGGTTATTTCAATAAATATCCTTGTCTAAGTATACTTTTAGGTGTCTTGGTAGAGGCTTGTCATTTCTTTGTACACTATCCTAGTTGCCTTTTGGTGTGTGCATTTGTTGTACAGAATATAGTCAACTGACTATTTCTTTAATTCTTACCACAGCAGTAACTAAGTGGTTACTAAACCGGGCAGATCAGTAGTATGGCTGGTCTGTGTGGTCACTTCAATTAGACTTGTTGTATATCTCATTTTGTAGGTATACAATATTATTACTCATTAATAATGCCTTATGCTATTATGTTGAGTATCATAATATGTCTAGTTTAATTAATATGTTTATGTGTATTGGAAGTTTGATATATTGATTTGTCATATGCAAACCTACCAATATGAAGTGTTATGTTATTGTGCGCGCATTGGCACCTTGCTTATCAATTGCATTTGTAGCAGAGGTGTAATGGTACAGACATTACCCACAAGTGTTATGGGGTATATGGTGCTAAACCTTTTCATTGTATGGTGGAGGGTCATTCACGGGAGTCTGGCACAGATACTGGTCACGGCTTGTAAGCCCGGATGATCAGGCATTATTATAATACTATTACCGACCCTGTGAGCTGCTAAACTAACTTTGGACGGAGCGGCTGTACAACAGAATTTCTGTATTAGCGACATGGACATGGGCGGCAGAAATGTAATAATTACAGGCGTGTGAGACAATGGAAAAGCCCGTCCCAGACTAAGACCGTAGGACAGAGATATGGAGGAGAAGGAGGATGGTGAACGCAGTAGAGCTGGAAGATACACTTGGCCAGACTGGTCATTGTATATGTTTGTGTTATGATATGTTTACTTAGAATTGTGCTGATGTAGAACTAGATTTAACACATTCTTGACTTTCTTTCAAGCTCTCACAAGGAGCACCTATGTTATAGATCTTAAGAACGAGTGACTGACTAGGTAGTGTCAGGACTGACAGGAATAGTCAGAATACCGGCAAGCTGTTTTTTTTTCTGTGTCTACTGGAGAGAGGGGATCTGGACCACAGATCCAGATAGTTCAAGTAACATTAATAAAGTTACGTAATGTTTGTCATCACTATCATGTTATATGATTTCATCGTCATCATCTTGAATAACATCCGATGTCTAAAATGATTAGTAAATAAATGTTGTAGTATTGTAACTCATAGTTCTGTCGTTATATTTTAATTCCAATTGTGCATACGTGTTGTGTGTGTACATTGGTGGGGGTTCACTTAGACACCAAGGAAGGGAGCAGTCAGGGAGAAAAACCTGTACTGAGATAGTTGTCAATGACGTAAATTTAGACTTAAAAATCTATCTTAGCTAACCTTCTCTTTCCTATTCCTTGGCGAATATTCAGCACAGTTCATTTCATTTTATTATGAGCCACTTGGAGCTGTACGTTTGATATTCAGGGCTTAATCTATAGTTCAGCCATATAGATTTTGTCCCTAGTCAGTTTCTGACTATTTGGGGTTGCTCGCCAGTGAATAATACTTTCATCTAGGCGGTGGGCACCCCGACTTCTGACAATGACCAGACAAAAACTACAGACACTAGCCATAACTGGATCACCGCTCGAACTCTGCATGGGCACGTTACCTATAGTTAATGTGAATGAACATAAAACACTAGGTCTTTTAATTGACAGCCATTTGAGCTGGAGCTCTCATGTTCACGTTCTTACCAAGAAAATAGCACAAAAAGTTTACCAACTTGCTAAAATTCAGCACTTCCTGGACGAAAGCACACGCAAAATATTCTATACATGCTATATCAATCACATCTCGATTACTGTTCCAGTTTGGGATGGTTGCCCTAAATCTAATTTAAAACGACTATGTTCTCTACAAAACCGCGCTATTCGTCTGGTTTCTGGCATAAAGCACATTGAAAGTAATAATTTATACAGTCATCTAAGACTTCTACCACTTCAAAAGCACTTCCTTTTCAACAAAGCCAAATTAGTGAACAAAATTATATCTCAAAATACCCCAGAGTATCTTCTGCATTGATTCAATCTAATGCAATGAACAGCGAACGCCTAAATTTGTTACATGTCTCAAAGCCTAGATTGGACCTATACAAAACATGTTTTGCCTATTCTGGTGCGCACTTATGGAATGATCTGCCTCCAGATCTGAAAACTCCATTGAGTCCCTACACATTTAACCGAAAACTCTTTCAATACTTAATCCATACCGACTATATGCCACCATAATTCATTTACTGGTATAATTGTTCATTATAATCGTCCATTATAATTATTTAACTATAATTGTTCACTATATATGTGTGTGCGTGTGGAGAGAGAGAGAGAGAGAGAGAGAGAGAGAGAGAGAGAGAGAGAGAGAGAGAGAGAGAGAGAGAGAGAGAGAGAGAGAAAGTGAGTGTCAGAGAGAGTGAATGTGTGTGTGCGCACGCACGTGCGTGCGTGTGTGTGGAGAGAGTGATTGAGCGAGAAATGATAGGGGAATGTGTCAGTGCATGCATTCGTACGTGTATATGTGAGAGTGAGTGAGTGTGTGCGTGCATGCATGCGTTCATGCGTATGTATATGTGTGAGAGAGTGTGATTGAGAGAGTGAGTGTGTGTGTGTGAAGGATTGTGTGTGAGAGAGAGAGACAGTTCGAGAGTTGATGTGTTAATGTGTGTGTGTGTGAGCGCGCGCATGCGTGTGAGTGTGTGTATATGAAAGAATACAGAGATAGAGAGAGAGAGAGAGAGAGAGAGAGAGAGAGAGAGAGAGAGAGAGAGAGAGAGAGAGAGAGAGAGAGAGAGAGAGAGAGCTGAGCAGATGCATGTCATGTAACACGCGAATCCATATGTTTGTGTATTCTCATCTGTCATATTATCAGTTAAATACCATTTGATTTTATCATGTATAATATAAACTTATGTACATTACTGTAGTTTGAGTGAGAGAGTCAGTGAGTGTGAATGAGAGACAGAATGAGTGAGCGTGAGAGTGAATGTGTGTGTGTGTGTATCTCTGTGTGTGGGAGCATCACTATGTTTACGTCACATACTTTTTATGTACACATTTTTCTCCATGTTTAACATTTTTATGAGACTGCTCATGACAATTGTCAGTGTATGTGTGTGAGTAAAGTGTGGGAGTTTGTTCATACTAGTTTCAATGCTAACGTGAGACATTTTGTATGTGTCTAGATGTTAGGAGGTGTGAGTGTGTGTGAGTGTGGGGATATGTGTGGGTGGCGGATGTGTGGGTGGGGGTATGTGTTTGGATGGGTTGGGGTGTGTGGGTTTTTGTGGGTAGTGATATTTGTGGGTGTTGGAGGGATGTGTGGATGGATGTGTGGGGGTGAAAGTAGGGGTGTGGGAATGGGTGTGGGGGATGTGTGTATGGGTGGAGGATATGTGTATGGGACAGGTGTGGGGTGTGTGTGTTTATGTGGGTGGTGATGTGTGGGTGGTTTGAGGAAGTATGTGTGGGTGGCGGGGTTGTGTGGGTAGATTGTGGATGCAAGGGCGAGTGGGGAGAAGTGTATGGTGTGTGGATTTGAGATATGTGTGCGGTGTGTTGGTGGGGGATCTGTGCATGGTGTGTGGGTGGGGGGTGTGGTGGTATGGGTGAGGATATGTGTGTGGGCGGGGATAGTGTGTGGTGTGGGGGATGTGTGTGATGGGTGCGGGGAATGTGTGTATTGGTGGGGTATATGTGTGGGTGAGTAGGGGATGTGGGGTGGTTGGGGGAAGTATGTGGGGGTGTGTGGGTGGGAGATGTGTGCGTGGATGGGGAATGTGTGGGTGGGGGTGCGTGAGTGGCTTAGGGATGTGTAGGTGGGTGTGGGATGTGTATGTGTCGGGTGGGATGTGTGAGTGGGTGGAGGATGTGTGTGGGTAGGGATATTGTGATCGAGAGATGTTTGGTTGGGGGTGGGTGGGTGGGGGTGTGTGGGTGCTTAGTGGAGGATGTGTGCGTGAGTGAGTGTGTGTTGGTGGACGGGTAGGGAATGCGTGTGTGGGTGGGGAGAGGTGTGTGGTGTGTTGGTTAGGGATATTGTGTGGGTGAGGTATGTGTGTGTGGATGGGGGATTTTTGTGGTGTGTGGGTGGGGGTATGTGGGGTGGATGGGTAAGGGTATCTGTGTGGGTGTGGGTGGGAATATTGTGTGGTATGTGGGTGGGGGATATGTGTGTGGTGTGTAGGTGGGGATGTGTGGTGGTATGTGAGTGTGGGATGTGTTGGTGAGGGATATGTGTGTGTTCGGTGCGTGGGTTGGGAATATTGCGTGGTAGGGGATGTATGTGATGTGCAGGTGGGGGATTGTGTAGTGGGGAATTGGGTTAAGGCATGTATGGGTGGGTGGAGGATGTATTTGTGGGTGGTGGGGTGTGTGTGTGAGTGGATTGGGGATGTATGGGTGGTTAGGGAGATGTGGGGGGGGGGGGGGGGGGGGTAGGGAGATGTCAGTTGGTGGGGATGTGTGTGTATGGTTTGGGGATGTGTGAGTGGATGTGCAATGTGTGGGTTGGTCGGAGATTGTGTGCGTGGGTGGTGAATATGTGGTCAATGGAGATGTGGCTGGGGGATGGGTGGTTTGAGGTGTGGATGGGGAGAGGATGTGTGGGTTAGGATGTGTATGTGGGATGTGTGGGTTGGTGGGGGAATGTTTGTGGGTGGCGAGTGTGTTTTGGTTGGGGGAACAGGTGAGGGGAGAGTGTGTGGGTGGGGGATGTGCAGAAGGGGGATGGGTCGGTTGGTGGGGTATGTATGTGTCCCTTGGTGTGCGTGTGTGTGGGTAGGTGGGGGTGTGTGGGTGGGTGGGGTGATGTATGGGTAGGTGGGAGATGGGCCTCATAACATGGTAATTTGCCTTGTTTATATTTACAACATTCATTTCACAATGTTTATCTTTCTTCCTATGTAAATGTATAATGATCTTGATGAATGAAAGATGAGTGATTGGAAGGGCCGAATGTAAGACGGGCCTGCGCGCCCAATTTGTGACCCTAATAAAGTTGATTTGATTTGATTTGATTTGATTTACTCCAACTGACAAAGACTTATAACCCTTTCCTAGAACCCTCTGCAACCTCTCGCTTTGATTCCGAGACTGGTTAAAACCAGGTATAGAGATATACCTCTCCATAGCACAAAGACTGGGCTGAAATATAGAGATTATGTGATGCCCATGTATCATGATCCCTATCTCACCCTGCCTAGTTCACTCCAGAGGAAAGATAACACCAACACATCTGGAACATGACAAGCTGCAGAAGCTGCCAGATCAGCAAAGCAATGCTCTAACTGTCCGCCTGTCAGAGCTTTGATCCTAGACCAGCTGCTAACCAAGGCTTAGGGCCTGGTCTGCCCTGCCATGACATTTTGTCTTTAGGTTGCATTTCCTCTCACAGGATAAGGCTTGTACTCTCCCAATTGTGTTCTTCTGCCCGAAGCCGTTGGCACAATGTGGGGTGTCGGGTTTGGTAAGCGCCCCCCCCCCCAACATTCAGCACTAACAGAAAGCAAATAGTACTGTCTACTGTCATATGGTAGCACAGTCATATCTGACTAAGACCTGACACCAAGATGCATTAGCTGCATGGGCAAGTAGATAGTGTGTCAGTACAAACACTGACAAGTGCAGCACCACTCTATGTACCCTCTCTCCAATACAAAAGACAGGCATCATCTTGATAAATGGAATACCCCTAAGAAATGAAAAAGAACAACATACCTTGCAGTAACATATGATGACAGGCTGATATGGAGAAAGCACAACAACAAAGCAGTAGCGAAATCAATCAATCGTGTGCCATGCCAGAAAGCGTGGGCGGTCATGATTCGCCATTTCACTCGATCACCAGAGTCGTGGATCAGCTCAGAGTTCCTGTCTCGTCCATGCCATGTGGCCAAGCCATCCAGGTATTTTCGTCTCGGTCTTCCTCTTGGTCTGTTCCCTTCAATCTTGCCAGCTGTCACTAAGTTCTCCAGTCCATTTCTTCTCATAACATGTCCAAAAAATTTTGACTGTCTACGTCTAATTTCTCTAATCAATCTACGATTTTCATTTGTCTCTTGTAGTACTTGGTCATTGGTTTTTCTATCTGTCCATGGTATTCTTTGCATTTTCCTCAGAAACCACATTTCTGCAGCCATCAGATGTTTTTCAGCTTGACTGCACATTGTCCAAGTTTCACATCCATACAAAAGAACAGGCTCTATGTATCCCCTCAACACTCTTTTTCTCGTTTCAATTGACATCATTTTATTGGTCAGAATGTTTTTCATCTTGCTAAAGGCAACTTTCGCAGTGGCAATTCTTGTTCTAATCTCTTCAAGGCATCTGCCATCAGATGTTATGACTGTTCCGAGATAATTGAACCGATTCACTTGTTGAAGAATATTCCCATTTACTTGTATATTACATTGAGGTACTTCGTTCTTCCTAGTGACGACCATAACCTGTGTCTTCCTACAATTTAATTCCAACCCCAGCTGCTCACTGTGTACAACTACAGCGTCTACTAATTGTTGCAGATCCTGTGCATTGTCTGCAATCAATACTGTATCATCTGCATATCTAATGTTATTTATGTTTCGTCCTCCAATGCTGATTCCATTTAGGTCTTCTACATTTCTGAAAATATTTTCACTGTATAGGGAAAAAAGATCTGGAGACATTACACATCCCTGCCTAACACCTCTCTTAATAGGTTGGTATTGTCCTACTTCATTATCAATCCTTATGGCAGCTTGTTGTTTCCAATATATGTTTTTTATAAGTCTAATGTCTTTCCCATCAATTTGTAGATCTGCAAGCATATCCACAATGTTGACATGTCTAACTCTATCAAAAGCCTTTGTGTAGTCAATAAAGCAAAGATGTATATCCTTGTTTACTTCTAAAGCACGTTCAATAACTGTTCGCAGCATATACACAGCATTTACTGTACCCTTTCCTTCTACAAAACCACATTGTTCATCCCCTATTTCAGGTTGTATTTTCTTCCTCACTCTTTGCATGATAATTCGTAACAAAATCTTTGTGATGTGACTCATTATACTAATTGTTCTATGTTGATCACATTCTAAGGCTCCTGATTTCTTTGGGATTGCAATAAATACAGAATTACATAATTCAGAAGGTATATCTCCAGTATCATATAATGTGTTCAGCAGTCTAGTGACTTGCTCTAGTCCAAATTCTTCTAGAGCTTTAATCATTTCTGTTGTGATGTTATCTGCACCGGGGGCCTTGCCAGCTTTCATATGCTTAAGAACATTTTGAACCTCCATCTTTAAAATTGCTGGTCCTTCATTGTTAAATCTAATAGCATACTGTTCCTCTCTGTTATCATTATACAGGTCTTTCACATAATCTGTCCATACATGTAGAATCTGATCATTTTCTATTATGACTTTGCCATCTTTAGTTTTTAGTAGCGAAAGCCAGAAGGAAAATAGCCCATCCTGAGAAAACTAAATGGAACCACATGGGGAGCCAGCGGAAAATACTTAGCAAAATTTATCAACAGAGCATAAGACCATTCCTGGATAATGGGTCAAGTGCGTGGTATTCAGCATCAAAAACCACACTACAAGAGCTGGACAGGATGCAGAATCATGCTCTTAGAGTCACCACAGGAGGGATGAGATCAACCCCTATAATGGAGATCGAAAAGATGGGGAGGACACAAGCACTGAGAGAACACAGAGATATGAAAACGCTAATACAAGCAGAAAAGTTCCTCAGCTTGCCAGGCCACTGGACAGATTTGAAAACAGATTTGAAAACTTAGCTATAGGGCTGTTGAGGTTGAAAAGAAGAAGTTTTATTCACCTGACTAAATGACACTACAGAGAAACCACTAATACGCACACATTTGGTATCCCTCTGAAAACTATTCCAGAATGAACTCCATGAAAAGAGGAACATAAACTATCACTACAAATCCAGACAAAAGTGGGAGGAATATTTGACAAGGAAGAACAGAACTGTGTACAACACAGAACAGCCACTCTCAACTTCCTTGATGAAGAATACTTACAAGCCCTCTGGATCAGAGTCTACACAGATGGGTCAGCACAAAATGCTGTTTGAAATGGAGGAGCAGGAGTGTAGAGTGTGTACATAATACCTGGACATGGCCAGAGTACCAATAAGAAAGTACTGCCATAACTATGATGCTTGCTTGCTTGTGTTCGTTGGCTTGAGCTCCAACGTGAAGTCATGTATGTCAGATGAAGGCATCCTGTTGTCCAACATCAGTGTGATGTCATATAGGACCTGAGGTTTGCGTAAGTATCCGTTGTCCCATGTGTGGCTTATTGGTGTGCAGACTGGTTGTTCCTTGCCGTACAGGCAGACACTCTCCGACTTTGGAGGAATCGGCGATCCTACTGACTTTAGCCAGGACCTCGAAGGGACCTGTTGCCAAGGACGCTCGACGAGGACCCGTCAATAGGTCTTGGCCAGTATATAACCTGGCCCTGGTGCCTTGGAAACACCTCTGCGTCCCAACTATGATGCTGACATCCAGGCAATCAAAATAGCAACAGAGAAATTACTAAATACCAACCATGGTACACAGCCTGTGGTGCTATTGACATATGCAAAATGAGTACTTGAGGTGCTCCTGTCTGGGAAATTGCCACTACTACGGACACTACTTTCTTAACTTGGCAGCCAGTATAAGGTCACCACACAGTGGATACCATTTCACTGTGGAGTGCCCAGAAACAAAAGAGCTGATCATTGGCTAAGGAAGGAGCAACAGAAGAACAATCTGATGGACCCATTACATACCGCCAAATGAAAAGAATGATAAAATCTGACAGAAAACCACCAAAACATGCTCAAGATCATACAGAACAAAACATACGAAATGATAACCCGATCTCTCTTAGTGAATGATAATAGAAGTAAAAAGATTACCACATTATCTCCATGAGTTCCCTTAGTAAAACCTCACTTCGAGAAGTAAAATCATACATCTATTTATGTATTATTGTAGACAAAAATGAAGGAACATATAGAGATATTAAAATAAAAAGAGCTTCCATAGCACTAAATAAGTGTTTAATTCTAACGTTAAATCATTGCTGCTGTATGTATCAGAAACATGGAGAATGAGTAAACCAATCATTAATAGACTACAAACATTCATTCATTGGTGCCTGTGTAGAAAAAGGACTAAAGTGGTATGACATAATCACTCATGTGGAGTTCAGGAAGAAAACTAAACATATACAAGTGAGTCTAGAAGTGAGGACAAGACAATGATGCTATGTAGGACACAGAGATTTAGAAAAACTTAAAATAGTATAAAGGGCACTCCTCTGAACGACGGCCCCAAATTATTTAGTCTAAAATGCATCCCTTACAGGGCCTCATTAGCTGATATAATAAAAAATACGAACTATGAACTAAAATATAGAACTGAGAAAATGGAAATTCGTACCAATAATATTTCACAGTTATATGTGGAAATTGTGGCACTAAAGTTGTAAACTGTGATCTGTTTAAGTCCCCGTTAATCACTGGTATCATGAAGGCTAATAGACTACAATGGCTGGGGCATATAGAAAGAATGGAAGATAATAGGGAAACAAAACTCGCTTACACTCAGGAAATAAATGACCGTAGACCCCGAGGTAGACCAAGAAGACGGTGGAGAGATAATACATATACAGACTTACAAGCACTTGGAATCAATGACTGGCAAGAGAAGGTCCACCAGAGAGACGAATGGAGACAGATTTTATCTGCAGCAAAGAACCTCAATGGCTCGGATCGCTGAAGAAGAAGCAAAGAAGAAGAAAGTTGTAAACACTGTTGGACAACATGTTCTAAACTCTTGTATTGGTATATCCGCAGGGGAAAATATTATACATATCGGAACGAGCATTGAATGTGTTGTTGATCACTTCTGGTTCAGTGTGTCCGATCGGTGGATACAATAAATGTGTCTAGGCCCGGAGGGCTCTCACTGTTGTCAGTAGCACAAAATATGGATATACACTCCGATGACATTGAGGGCCCTCCGGGCCCATAAACCTTTATTGTATCCATCGATCGGTCTAGCAGTCCGCCACACCTCAGACATCGATCGGTCTAGTGTCCAGCAGATGACGATACTCTCAAACGTAAGTGACTGACAACATATCGCCCCGGAAATGACCTTATGAGTCCCTATAAGGGATGCACTTTACACTAAATAATTTGGGGTCGTCATTCGGAGGAACACTGTATAAAATATACAAATAAAATGTAGTGTATTGTCCATACCCACAGGGCAAATGAAATATAGGAGACCTAAAATTACATGGAGAAGACAAACAGAATGAGGAAAATAACTGAGGGGAGAGGGGGATGCGTTGAAAGTGAGGAACAACTTCATCTCACCGGGTGTTATCCCGCTCGGCCTCTTTCCACGGGGCAGCCTGCCGAAAGCGTCGTCGCACAGTGCACGAACTCCGTAGCTCCAGATATGACCCCCAGGAGTTCATAGGGAACTACACCCGTGAACAGACCGAGCCCGGAATCGAACTCACAACTTTGGGGACGCGAGGAAGGCTGCCACACCCCTCCCCACTCCTTTTTTTCTTCTCGTGAGACAGAGATTCAGATGGAAGACTTGGAATATTCAACACCCTTCCTTAAACTTAAACGATAAATGAATGTTGTAGTAAATTATTCAACATTACCAAGACTGCACTAGCCAAACTAGCCAGGCGGCCTTAATTCCTCAGGCTCAAGACCTTCCTGCCCTACACTGCAAGAGGCAGTAGATGACGGATGATCAAACTGAGACTGTGTTTTAGTTCAACATTTAACATGAACACGCCGCCATGTTTCCAAGTTAGATTAAAAACTCAGAGATACTCTCAAATGGTCAATAGCATTACCGAAACAATAATAATATACGACAAACAAATTACATTTTTCGTGTGAGCAATCTTCGTCTCCTTCGTGCATATTCGGTATTCGGATGTCAAGCTTTAATTTATTTAAAGGAAACGTCAGTCATCTTGAGAGCTTTCGAAGTCTCACAGCGTGTACTTATATGGAACTTGTATAGGCCAAAATAATTTAATTTTCTCCGTTCTGCATATGTTGTTACTCTCCAGTAAAAAAGTACTGGAGAGTTTTGGTCAGAGACCATAACTTTATGAAGGGAAAATCCCAACTGCACCTCCCTGCGGTAGAGGATGGAATTGGAAACACACTACGGTGTGGCTAACACAGCTCTGGGGACCGAGTATCCACCGGAATAAGTGGACAACTCTGCAGCTGAGCAGAGCAGGGCACTCACTTGTCCTGACAGTCGGAAATGGCTGTCAAAGGCAGAGGTAAAAAGACCACCATGTGAATGTGGAAGGCAAGGGGAAACCACCACATTATCTTCCCAAGACTTCATGGCAAAACATATTTCAAAGTTAGTGAAGGACGTTAATGGCTGTCTTAGGGCATCCTCGTCCGGTAGGGACAATCATGAGCCACAGGTGACACCAGACCGTCATTCAGCTACTGATGGCAAAATCTTAACTAAAATAAATAAATTTAGAGTAGGAACATGGAATGTTAGGACATTAAATGAGCTAGGAAAGTTGACCAATGTTCTAAGAGAGATGGATAGCTTGAAAATGAATATACTAGGCGTTAGTGAGATGAGATGGAAGGGATCGGGCAAAATTATAGCTGACAATCACACAATAATTTATTCTGGAGGGGATACACATGAAAAAGGTGTAGGAATAATATTAGACGAAAAAACAGCCAAGTCAATTAATGGATACTGGTGTATTTCAGATAGAGTTATTATGGTAAAAATCAAAGGCAAACCAATAGACATAAATATTATACAAGTATATGCACCAACAGCAAGCAGTAGTGATGAAGAAATACAACACTTTTATGACGAAATAGAAATGGCGATGGCTCAAATTGGATCACAAGAAATAAAGATAATACTTGGTGATTTTAATGCAAAAGTAGGAAAGGGAAAAAATGGAGGACGTAGTGGGGAATTATGGTTTAGGTACAAGAAATGAAAGAGGGGAAAAGCTAATAGAATGGGCAAATATCAATGATATGATAATTGGAAACACGTGGTTTAAACACCATAAAAGACGACTGTACACATGGATAAGCCCTGATAAGAAAATACGCAACCAAATTGACTACATACTAATTAATAAAAGATTTAGAAATGCTTTAATTAATGTAAAGACAATGCCTGGTGCTGACTGTAATAGTGATCATGTACCACTATGTGGACATATAAAAGTAAGATTAAAGAAAGGGAAAAAAATGGTTAAGAACATGAGACTTAATAAAGAGGTTCTGAAAATAGATAAAGAAATGCAAGAACAATACAGAGTGACTGTGAAAAATAGGTACAATGCAATAACTAAAATACAGAGTATAGATGAACAATGGGAAATGTTAAGGGACTCCATTCATCAAACTAGCAAAGAAGTATTACCGGAGAGAGGCAAAATAGCTAAGAAAAAATGGATGAATGAAGATATCTTAAAACTGATGGACAAAAGAAAACAGAGTAAAAATGACAAACAAGAATACGCTAAGATAAATAAAGAAATAAAAGATAAATGTGGGAAGGCTAAAGAAAGTTGGTTAAACGAGAAATGCAAACAAATTGAATTAAATTCCATTAAAGATACAAAAAATATGCACAGACAAATCAGTGAGCTTACAGGAAGAAAAATAAGAATAAATACAGGGTGTTTGAAATCAAAAACAGGAAAGATAATATTAGAGGAAGATGCTATAATGAAGAGGTGGAATGAGTATATAAGAGAATTATATGAAGGAGAAAGGGAAGAATTAACAGAAGATAGTAACTTAGAAGGTCCACCTATTCTGAAAGAAGAAGTCGCTGACGCTATGAAACGTATGAAGAAAGGAAAAACAGCTGGGCCAGATGAAATCACAATAGAAGAATTAGAAGTATTGGGAGAATTTGGAGTAGATATATTAACCAAAATGTTGAATGATATTTACAGCAGTGGATATTTACCCAGTGATATGCTGAAATCTGTATTTATAGCTATACCAAAAAGACCAGGAGCAATTGATTGTGAAGATTTTCGTACAATTAATCTTATAAACCATATCACTAAGCTTCTACTCAGAATCATAATGAGAAGAACCAAAAAGAAAATAAAAATGGAAATTAGTGAATAACAGTGTGGATTTGTGGAAGGAAAGGGCACAAACAATGCAATTTATACATTACGGACACTAATAGAAAGGTCAATAGAGAAACAGAGAGACATATATTTGTGCTTCATAGATTATACTAAGGCATTTGATAAAGTAAAACATGATGAACTGATTAAAATGTTGGAAGATATCAACATTGATGGAAAAGATTTAAGAATAATAAAGAATGTTTATTGGAACCAAGTAGCAGCAATTAAAATGGGAAATAAAGAGGGTAGTTACGAACAGATAAAGCTAGGAGTACGACAAGGGTGTGTCTTGTCACCAGATCTTTTCTCCCTGTATAGCGAAGTAATAATGAGAGAGATCAAAGAGATGCCAGGAATACTAGTTGGAGGTTATAATATAAATAATATACGCTATGCAGATGACACAGTATTGGTGGCGGATAATTCAACAGACCTACAACAATTATTAGACGTTGTAGTAACAGAGAGTGCAAGGAAAGGACTCTCCTTGAATATCAAGAAAACAGTAACAATGGTAATATCAAAGAAAATGGTGACACCAAAATGTGACATAGAAATAGAAGGGAAAATCCTTAACCAAGTGGATAATTTTAGATACCTAGGGGCATTTATAACATCAGATGGAAGATGTACAACAGAGATTAGGAGCAGAATAGGGCAGGCAAAAGCCGCATTTCAGAAAATGAAGAGTATCTTATGCAATAAGTCACTATCACTGAATGTAAGAAAGAGAGTGCTGAAATGCTATGTAGAACCAGTTTTGCTGTATGGCAGTGAATCTTGGAATGTAAATGAACAAATTAAGAAGAAATTAGAAGCAACAGAGATGTGGTTCCTGAGACGATTGTTGCGAATTCCTTGGACTGCCAGAGTAACTAACGACGACTGCCTGAAACAGGCTAACGAAACTAGAACATTATATACAACAATAAGACAGAGACAAACAGCTTTCCTCGGTCATGTGATGAGAAGAGAGGCATTGGAGAACATCGTAACAACTGGAAAGATCGAGGGGAAGAGAGGCAGAGGTAGACCAAGAGAAGTGATGCTGGATGGATTGAGACGGTGGCATGGAGGAATATCAGCAGCAGAGTTGATCCAGAAAACCAAAGACCGAGATCTATGGAGAGCCATGAACGCCTACGCCAGCCGGCACGGCACTTGATGATGATGATGCATATGTTGGACGCTTTTGCATACCAACTAACAGTATACCGTATTACCACAACACTGAACAAGCAATGATGTACAGACCAGAGGAAAGCAGAGGAAGAGGCCGACCAGGTAAATGATGGATGCAGAGAATAACAGAGTCCATGGGAATATCAAAACATGAAGTACATAAGCGGGCACTCTCCCGCTGTTTATACTTCACCTCGACACCGCAAGGTACAAGAGGGACGTGAAGAGATGAGAGCAGCAAATGTGTACTTAGCCGTCATGTTCCCATTTCCACAGCTACACTCGTCAATCTTTCCTACCTCTAGCTTGTTGAACAAGCGGTGTCTCAGCTTGTTTTGTGCTGTGCGAATTCTTGTATTTGCTTTGCTCCATTCTTTTACATTCAGGAGAATTCTCTCTTTTACATTCAGGAGAATTCTCCTTTCTCCATTTTCTATTCAGTTTTCTATTGATCTACTTGTATATGCACGAATACAGGTGATACATGTGAAAGTTTTCTCGACATTATTTAGGGCTGTCGTATTTTATTTTATAATATATGTCGTCCCTGGGGTGAGGGGAATCAACATCGACATCTGTCACGAATTTGCAGCCTTTACTTCCCAGAACAATTTTCGGTTCACTTTTGATGGGCCGTGTAGAGAATCAACAGACTAACAAAACTGTTTTCTCTATATTCAAGGCTATATAGTCTTGACGTAAGCTTGCAAAGCCTGCAAGTAAACAAACCACCACAGATGGCTTTCTAATTGGGAAGTTAATTTGACACCAGTACCGGTCACCCCCAGAGGTTATCAATCCAGCCAGACTGGAGGGCAGACTCAGGGGACTGAATGGTAATTAAAACCAACCAGGCATGACGCAAGCAAACCTGGTTTACCAACAGAGTTGTAAACTGGCAGCTGACTATGAGAACCTAATTGCTCCTTTGACATGACACCTGATAAGCACAGCTAGGAAACCGCCCAACCGCGATGGCTGACCTCCATCTGGTAGAGACTAGAGGTGCAAGGTGTGAACTCACTGATAAGACTCAGGGGGCTAATAAGTGTCAGACCCACAGGTGTGAAGGCTAGTGTGCATGCAGAAAGAATTTTTATGACTGGACAGACTTGGAGATAATTGCAATTAACGTCAGGGGGAGATAAGAAGAATTTATGAATGGAATTCCTGGGAGATAAGTGTCTACTGCTAGGCTAGGTATAAAAACCCATGCTAGACCGGTTCCCTTTAGATTAAGTCTGACTTCAGAACAGCTCTCACAAGGACCACCTATGTTATAGATCTCAAGACTAGAGACTACTGACTAGGTAGTGTCAGGACTGACAGGATTCGTCAGAATACCGGCAAGCTGTTCCTTTTTTTGTGTGTCTACTGGATAATGGGGATCTGGACCACAGTTCCAGATAGATCAAGTAACAAGTAAAGTTACGTAATGTTTCTCATCACAATATGTTATATGATTTCATCATCCCCATATTGAAAACCATTAGATGTCTATGATTAGTAAATAAATGTTGTAGTATTGTAACTCATAGTTCTGTCGTTATATTTTTTTCAAATTGTGCATACGTGTTGTTGTGTACATTGGTGGGGGTTCACTTAGACATCAAGGAAGGGAGCAGTCAGGGAGAAAAACCTGTACTGAGATAGTCGTCTATACTCATATATTTAGACTTAAACATCTATCTTAGCTAACATTCTCTTTCCCATTCCTTGGCGAATATTCAGCACAGTTCATTTCATTTTGTAACGAGCCACTTGGAGCTGTACGTTGGATATTCATGGGCTTAATCTGTAGTTCAGCCATATAGATTTTGTCCCTAGTCAGTTTCTGACTATTTGGGGTTGCTCGCCAGTGAATAATACTTTCATCTAGTATATGTCGTCCCTGGGGTGAGGGGTATCAACATCGACATCCTTTTAACACCATATCACTATCTTGAGGATCTTCTTGATTTCTGTCCACAAAACCCCGTCGGTCCCTGGATCCCTCCTTCCCTCCCTCTCTCTCTCTCTCTCTCTCTCTCTCTCTCTCTCTCTCTCTTACTACCGTATCAAGCCCCCCTCTCATTCTTTTCCCAAAACACACTTAACAACACTGGCTCTAACAAAACAACAATTTAGTCTAATAGAGAAAAGTGTCATGTGTGCAAAGTGTATGAGTAGAATGTCTGTCGTATAATCTAGTGTGTATGCAGAATCAGACCGAACAGCCAAGGAGCACAGTTTGCTTCATCATCGTACTGGCCACACCACAACACCATATCAGGGACAGAAAACCTCACCCAAATGATGTGTCTCTCAGGCCAAGTGTCGACTTCTTCAGATAGCTCGTGAACAATCCGGATGCTTGGTCTTCAATAGTGGAAACAGTCCAATATTGATCATCAATCCAACACACACAGTATAACTACTCTGTTCATTAAATGTTCTGTAATCAGAGAATCCTACAAATATAGTTATTGTCACTTTGGAAAACCTAAATGTTCGTATGTCACTTTTTGTAGATTGTCTCAATGTTTAACACACAATGTTACTGTTCCAGGCAGTTATATCTACTAGTGTTCCTGGTACAGGTGTTATGTTCAGTGTCCTGAATTTACTGTGATGTAAACTATCACTTAAGAAAACACACTTATAATCATCATGTCCTGCTCAGCAGGAGCCAGGTTCCTGCAGACCATCTGGGTTATGGGCCCATTGCAAAAGCCTCACAGTAAACTCTGCCTTCCATACTCGAGCCATGACTTTCTATGACTGTGTTGCTAGCTTCTTGGTAGAATAACGTGGACCAATCGAGTGGAACCTGTTGAATAGAGAACAAACCTGGTGAGAGCAACCCGATTCTAACCTTTGTTAGGTGAGTGAAGGCCACCGGCCGCACTCAGAAAAAATAACAGAGAACCAAACTCTGTCATAAGGCCGAGGAGCTCATCACTTCGGTCTGAGTCATGGTAAGACCAGGAAAGACTAAAGGGAAAGGGTAGAAACCCAGCAGATGCCCTACTGGATGATCCTACCATTTCACATTCCCTCAATTCCCCCCAACCATCCTCAATCTCTCTAAATATTATCCCACTACATTGTCCTTAACTCACTGAGTTAAATGATATCTCACACCAGCTAGTTTAAGCTACGCGAAAGGCTACTGTTGCCGACGCTGTTATAATACATTCTATCACTGTGACATATTCACCTATCCATCATTTTACAGCGCGTCAACGTTACACAGCAACCCAGAGATTATCAAAACAATTACAGCACCGTGGAACATCGAACTCACTAAGCGATACTAATGACAGACAGATGCCAGGATAAGAATAGAAAAGTTAGCGTCAACAGACTAGAATGTGACTGGTAGAGACACATCACGTGGATATAGCGTACCCCAGCTCGGGCGCCGCTTTACTAAAACCGCGCACTTCTATGACTTCAGAGCGAGCGAGCAGTCGCCAAAGCTATGTGTTGTCCAACTTTCAAACTTTTACAACGGGCAGTTTGATCTAGTCTGGGGTAAGCGTGTGATTCTCAGATCTAAGTGGTACCAAGATGTATAACGTAAAGGTATCCAGTGTTGTGCGTCCAATGAATTGTATTTTTGATAAAATAAATCTCTGAAAATGTGAAAAACTGCCGATCGCAACTTCAATACTGGCGCCACTTCCCCGGCGAAACCGACATCTTATAATTTCTCAAAACTGCAAAACTCTGACTTTCTACACTACATCTAACCACTTCACTATGTGCATATGACTATAATCTATCACAGAATAATGTACGAGATGAAATTTCCAAGGCACTCAAATGCTTTGCATCAAAAACTTCTAGAAAAACGTTTCTGCAGAGATAGTCAGCTTGTGCAAACGAAACACTACCTCGCTTTAAAAATGTACTTAATTCTGTCTATTTTGCAATCTAAAGAACTGAAACAGGAATTATACTCTTCCTTTTCTCTTTACGAATTGAAAACAAATAGTATTTGATAGAAATTAGTTTATTCATGTGTCAGATTTTATTTAGACAACGCACTACATCAACTGCATTGATTAAAATAGGTTTACGTTCACAAACGACATTTGTGATAGCCGACCTACTTAATCTGCTCAGACTAAAGGGTGAAAATTACCTTGGTCTATAGCCAACTGTGTCGCCAACAGAATGGATATGATATGCACTGGTAAAAGATGTAGGAGAAGTATAAGTAGACAGAGAGGAGGAGAGTATTAGGGAAAAATACTTTAAGTAATAATTTTTTTTCTAATATATTGTGTCATGACCTTGTATAGATTACATTTTGTAACAAATACACATCAGAAATTCTGTATGTTGGACATGAACCACAATAAAAGCACACTAGATGAGTTAAACTCATATTAACTGATGTAGATGTGAGGACAATTAGTACAAGCTATGGAACCCCATACAACAGAAGTTAACTCAACACAATACACTTCACACCACGCAACTCCACACCACAACAGCAGGAACAAGGAAATGATTTAGAATAAGAAGGAGAAGACAAGTAGTTGCCTTGGGAAGTACAGATAAACAATTATATACACCATGTAGAACAAATAGAGTAATGTGGATGTTTAAATGTATGCCATTGATACAAATGCATCTCATACTTGTGTTGATCTTGCCTGTCAGCTTGATTACCATGATTCAGGGAACATCACATTATCACTCTTATCTGTGTCTGACTGTACACTACTCACTGAACTACAGGTCCCCTGAGGAAATGCATACAGCAGGTACCAGACAACAGAAGCTGCATCCAGTGTAATAATCTCTGACCCACCCCAAAGTAACACAACAATACTTCTTCTGATCTTATCATTTTTGTTTTGTTATGTTGTGTTCACACTATGAACATGCTGTAAACGATTATACATACCTGTGTGAATTTTAAACAGTGATGTCTTGCTGCCACACCTAACCAACAAGGAGGGAAGAGGAGTGAATGAGATGATCAACACCTGTGATGGCAGATGACTCCAGCCTTAAGCAGAGAATGAGAAGCCTTCAGTGAAGCTAAACTGGCCCAACCTGAAGTGGATCCATCAGACCATGGACCCAGGCTTATCCACATCTCATCACACCAGGTTTTCTTATCACTCACACAAACTTCACCCTCTCAGGAAATGATTTTCTTGATTTATTGTTGGATGTAGAACTTCTTAACTATAACACATTTTGGTAGTTAAAACATCTCACTATACAATGAATGTTATTATTTATTGACTGACTATATTTGGTCCTATGAAAGATTTTTTCTATTTCATTCTGTACATGTCAACAGCTGATGAAAAAAGAAGAAAATGTCAAATAGGCCAAAAGACACTGGCACAGTCAATAAATTTGTTTAAATGTGAAGATCTCTTCCATTTAATTTGTCAGTCCAAACTATCCGTGGGAGAATCTCTATCTTGTTGTGTAGAACATGTCTCAATGCTCACTTGTGTTTGTTTAATTTTTAATTAACAAATACACATTCACATAAGATAAATTCTTAATTAAAGAAAGAGAACAGGAGACTCTTCATCTTTAACTGTTCCAAATCCATGTTATATTGCACCTGATTCTTATTGAGAAAGTCTTTTCAGACAATTTCTTAAGATGGAAGATGGGGGTTCGTGAGCTATACCATTAAATACCAGGTGGAAGGACAGGGGACAAACCTAGTGATGACTTTTCTATTAAAAGAGGACCACACACCCTTAGACAAATAACCAAATCCGAGTCTGTAAATCTTTCAAGGGTCGTATTCTTGATCTATTTACATCTAAGAAGAGGGTGGGGCCCAGCTACCTTTAACAGAGATGGGTCATGCACTTTAGTGATTGCCAGTCCCTTCAAAATATACGACATATATTGGATGCCCGTCCCGGACTTTGAAACCCAGCAGACAGTTTAGATTACTATTATCCTAGATGATAAACCCTGGGAATAGATAGATATCTGACGAGGGATTCTAAACTATGGTAGATCAGTGACACTAGATGTGAACAGTATTCATGTGTGAATTGGTGACATTGTACTTGTTTTGAACAATTATAGAAATTGTTACACAGATTTAGATTTCCAACTTTGTCATGTTTACATATGTTGAATAGACATCATGTGGGGTACTGATTGACTTCCATATGATATGATTGACAATTATAGAGGTTGTTAAACAAATTAAGATTTTTAACTTTGTCACTTCACATATGATAAATGAACATCATGTGGGGTACTGATTGACCTCCATATGATATGAATGACAATTATAGATAGAATATAGCAAGTGACTGATCATTTCTTCTGAAAAAAGGAGGGCCTCTTTCAAATAGGTATATATTTCAGAAAAAGGTGTTCCAGAGGAAATAGAGCGAGAATTTACCATCTACAACATTATTCTCTTTCGAGAAAATGTCTTTCTATAGAGGAATTTGGACTTAGAGAATTTCATCACCGACTGGGAAAAATCTTTCTCCATAGGGAAATCTCTATCAATATTTCGAATTCTTTTAGAAAGAGTGCAATCATTCTGGTTACTTCTTTGCTTCTGTCTTTAGCTTGAGGAGCATTGACAGAAAGACAAGAATTTTAGTTGCAACTATTTCTTAGGTCAGATTCTCGTGGTGTATAAGAACTATTTTACTTGGGTCAGCGGACATTAGTTAGTTTTTGCTTGTTATTTCAGATCCAGGAAGTGACAGGCTTACCCAGACCTGAGCAAACTGCACGGTATTATTATTTTTTTACAAAATGATAGGGTAAACAAAAATAGAGCATGGCCGAGGCTGCTAAGTTCCTTGCCCAGACAGTAGAAATAGGCAAGCTATGCAATTTAGACGGCCCTGAGCTGGTATTATAGTGTAGAGATGTTACACACACAGGTTAGAAGGCACGTGATGATCGTACAGCACACAAGACTCCGCGTTGTTTAGAACATTCTTTATTTGTCGAATCGTTCAACTACAGCATCATGATGTTATGCTCAAATTCGGATGTTTACATGTTTTCCTACCTCCCTGCTAGCTGGGCCCCAAGTGACGTGTGTGCCAGCCTAGATACACTTCTTCATTCATGCACACACGTTCACTAGCTATGGTTTTCCCACTAGTCAAGGAATGCACAGCATTCCTTAACTCTTTACTCCTAAGCTACTCCCTTTACTGTTACACTGGCTAAATTTGTCTCAGATGAATTCGACAGGAGGGAGAAACTTCAAGCTGAAATTGCTGAGAAGGAGAAACAACGCCTACAATCATATGAATTAGAACAACAGAAACTTCAAGCTGAAATAGCTGAGAAGGAGAGTAA
This sequence comes from Cepaea hortensis, assembly GCA_963921405.1. Lineage (NCBI taxonomy): Eukaryota > Metazoa > Mollusca > Gastropoda > Stylommatophora > Helicidae > Cepaea > Cepaea hortensis. Next base: position 473,031,394 of record OY992876.1, on the reverse strand, counting down.
GTTGCAGGCTGAAATCGCTGAAAAGGAGAAGCAACGCCTACAATCATATGAATTAGAACAACAGAAACTTCAAGCTGAAATCGCTGAAAAGGAGAAGCAACGCCTACAAGCTTATGAGTTGGAACAAAGGAAACATGAAGATGAAATAAGGGATAGAGAACGAGAACGTCAACATCAACTGGAGTTGAAGAGAATGGAGACTGATCTTGAGATCCGAAGACTAGAGGGAGGGATTCCCCCCACCCCCTCAAACTCACTAGGTTTTCCAGTGACAGAACAACATTCCAACGTCTCGTACCAAAATTCCGGAGCGATGTCATTTCCACTAGAACCAATTAATGAACAGACGGACAATGTCGAGGCTTTTTTATCACGTTTCGAACTTATGTGCGTCAGTTGTGGTCTAGAACAGGAAAAATGGGCGACGAAACTATCGCAAGCTTTAAGGTCTACCTCGTATGACGTGTTCTCTAGACTCACTCGAGAAGAACAACAGGATTACGAAACACTCAAAAAGGCACTCTTGAGCCAATTCGAAGTGGACGGGGACTCTTACAAAGTTCGATTCAAAACCGCAAGGAAAGAACCGGGCGAAAGTTATGCGCAATTAGTTGAAAGGCTGAAATCTTATGTTCAACGATGGGCAAGTCTAGGTAGGTTTGATGAGAGTTTCGAAGGACTCCGAGAGATGATCATCATAGATCAGCTAAAAGGAAAGATGTCGAATGAAATGAAAGCATTCTTAACCCAGAACGGAGCTGACCGACTAGAAAGCATCATCATCCTAGCCGAGAGATTTGAGAAATCTCAGAAGGAAATCGGAGGTAAGGGACGTTCGGCCAACATTCCCCCTCAGGATAAAACTTCAAAAGCAAAGGAAGGTGATGGCAACTTAGGCACCAAGAAAAATGGGAAAACCAAAAAACATCCCTCAGAACACAGCCCAAACAACAGCAAAGGAGGAAAAATTATTCTGCACTAATTGTAAAATTAAATGATATGGAATAGAGAGAAAAAGCAGCGGCTGCAGCAGGATATAACAATATGAAATGGAAACAAATAGGTATTTTAAATTCCTGCGAGAAAAAAACGAACTAAACATTAACAAACGTTGCACATACCTTACAAGGAGATCCACGTGTCGCGAAATACAGGTGAAAAATCCGAAATCAGAAGCACTCAATAAATATAATAAAAATGAATAATAAAATAAGATAAAATACACACGAACGCATACAATAGACACACAGACGTTTCGATTCTAAGAATCTTTGTCAATGACAACACAGATAAACAACGACAGAAACACAAGCACACGACCTATCACTTATGATGCACAACCTGATATTTACATGTGGGGCAGGAAATGTGACTAGGCCAGCTGCGAAAACGCGTGGCGCAGAATTGAAAATGGGTTGCCAAAAAGGATTTGAGTAGCCAAAAATATGTGAACACGCCACGCGTTTTCGCAGCTGGCCTAGTCACATTTCCTGCCCCACATGTAAATATCAGGTTGTGCATCATAAGTGATAGGTCGTGTGCTTGTGTTTCTGTCGTTGTTTATCTGTGTTGTCATTGACAAAGATTCTTAGAATCGAAACGTCTGTGTGTCTATTGTATGCGTTCGTGTGTATTTTATCTTATTTTATTATTCATTTTTATTATATTTATTGAGTGCTTCTGATTTCGGATTTTTCACCTGTATTTCGCGACACGTGGATCTCCTTGTAAGGTATGTGCAACGTTTGTTAATGTTTAGTTCGTTTTTTTTTCTCGCAGGAATTTAAAATACCTATTTGTTTCCATTTCATATTGTAAAATTAAAGGACACACATTGAAGAATTGTAGGAAGAAGCCACTTCCACACACAGCTGCTTGTTTGGCCAGCCGAAGAGAGAAAGGAGTGAACACTGATGAAACGTCCAACCAGACACCTCATAAAGACACCGCATCTCAGCTTCCGGTTGTAGAGTCCATATTGCTGAATGGATTCAAGACGACCTGTCTATACGGTACAGGGTTATCGTACGACTGTGTTGTATCATCATCCTTAGTTCACCCGGAACAGGTGACAGAGGAGTTCGTCGAATTACAGGGACCCCTGAAGAGCTCTACAACTATGTCTCTTCCGGTGGCAAAGGTGAGCATAGCATCTCGTTATGTCACTGGGACAATCAAGGCTGCAGTCTTAGAAGATCCTATATATCCCGTAATTCTTGGCTGTAGATTTATAATTCTAGGAGAACCTGTTCAACCTGTGGCGATGTCGACGATGACAACTCGATCACAGACGAAAAAGACTCCGGAAACAACTACGCCAATCCCTCGAAAGGGGGAACTGAAGAGGGCACAAGAAGCCGATAGCACCTTGGAACCCTGCTTCAGGAAACTGCCTAAATCACATTTACCTCCACGTAAAGGTGATCTGTTTATGAAGTCAGCACTTCTATACAGGAAAGCAGGGAGAGCTGGACAAGAATTCAACCAACTTGTTGTACCAACTCCACACAGGGCTCAGATTCTTCAAATGGGCCACAGTCTACCCTTTAGTGGGCATATGGGTATCAACGCCACTACACAGCGCATTGCAACTCACTACTTTTGGCCAGGGATGAACGCAGACATACAACGGTTTGTAAAATCATGCCCACAGTGTCAGAAAGTATCACCAAAACACCGGACACCACCGGCAATGTTGGGTGATCTGCCCATAACAGGAATACCGTTCGAGAAGGTAGCTGTAGACATAATCGGACCCCTCTCCGCAACGAAGAGGCGAAATCGATTCATATTAACGCTTGTGGACACAACGACCATGTAGGCCGAAGCGGTTCCTATGTCAAGCTGTGACTCCAAACACGTTGCTGAAGCATTATTATGAATATTCACACGTCTAGGATTCCCCCAAAGAATCTTGACGGACAACGGTTCACAGTTTCGTAGTAAACTTATGGAGGAGACATTTAGACTTTTTCATTCACGCCATATCTTTAGTTCACCATATTACCCGCAATCCAACGGACTTGTGGAGCGGTGGAACGGGACCTTGATTAGTATTCTGCGCAAAATTGCCCAGGAGAATACTGAGGATTGGGACTTGTATTTACCCGCAGCACTATTCGCTTATAGGGAGGTACCCCATCACTCAACAGGTTTTGCTCCAGCAACATTGTTGTTTGGACGACCAATAAAAGGGCCATTGGAGGCATTGCTACGAACATGGACTGATGATCATACAGACGATACAGTCGTGACTGCATCTACGTATGTTGCCGAGTTGAAGAATCGTTTACAACACAGTTGGAAACAAGCGAATGTCAATCGACGTAAAGCCAGACGAAGAATTGCTAGCTACTTCAATCGCAAGGCAAAAGATAGAGAGTTAGAGGTGGGAGAGAAGGTGATGTTGCTGCTTCCAACCAGTCAGAATAAGCTGCAAATAGGATGGAGAGGACCTTATGTAGTGACGGAGAAAATCTCACATACCAACTACAAGATTTCTGTCAAAGGCAAGATGAAAGTATTTCACACAAACCTTCTGAAGAAATATAATGAAAGACCCTCAACCACCGAACCTGCACATCTGATGGCCATGAGTGTGGCTACTGAAGTCGAAGAAGGATCAACAATGGGAGTCGAGTACCCACTGCAAGCCAAACAAACCTTTAAGGATGTGGAAATTAATCCCAACTTAACAAAGGATCAGCAGGAGCAGATTCGGGAACTTATGGTTATGTATGCAGACGTACTTACAGATAAGCCAGGAAGAACTGATTTGGAGGAATTTGACATGAAGTTAAATGACACAGTGCCTGTGCGAGTCAAGACTTACCCAGTTCCTTATGCAAAGCAAAAGACTTTAGAGGAAGAAATACAACAGCTACTCACCGCAGGAATAATTTCACCATCTGAATCACCTTACAGTGCCAGCGTCGTATTATTGAGAAAGCCAAGTGGAGAACATAGATTGTGCATCGACTATCGACAGCTCAATGCTATTACTGAATTTCAAGCAGAACCTCTGCCTGATCAGAACAAACTCTTCACAGCACTCAACCGAGCTAAGTACTTTACTAGGATTGATCTCAGTAAGGGATATTATCAGATTCCTGTAAAGGAGGAGGTTAGACCATGGTTAGCTTTCAGTACGCCTGGAGGACACTATGAGTTCAACGTACTTCCATTCGGATTAAGTAATGCTCCTAGCGTTTTTACACGTATGATGAGAAAATTACTTGACCCACTACACCATCCAGACATTAGTCACTTTATGGATGATATACTGATCGCAACTGAAACATTTGACAAGCATGTAGAAACACTACATCTTTTGTTCAGACGACTCAGAGAAACTGGATTAACGGCTAGGCCAAAGAAATGTCAAGTAGGATTCCAAGAATTGAACTTTTTAGGTCATAAGATATCTCATGGACTAATAACTCCACAGGAAGGAAACGTGGACAAACTCCAGAGAGCACCTCGTCCAAAGACAAAGAAGGATGTGAGATCATTCGTATCTTTGGGTGGATTCTATCAACGATACATTAAAGACTTCAATACTCTGTCAGCACCTTTAACGGATCTTACCAAAAAAGGGAACCCAGAGAAAGTCAATTGGTCTGCTGAATGTGAGAGAGCTTTCACAGCACTCAAACAAGCATTAACCAATCACCCAGTTTTACATCTGCCAGATCTCAACCAACCATTCGTACTGCGTACAGACGCCAGTGACGTAGGAATTGGGGCAACGCTGTTGCAGAGAAAAGGAGATGAAACATCAGAGCTATTCCCTGTAGCTTATGCCAGCAGGAAATTGAATGCAGCGGAGAAGAATTATAGTGTTATCGAGAGAGAATGTTTAGCTCTCGTATGGAGTGTACAGAAGTTTCAGGCATACCTATATGGAAAACACTTCACTGTACAATGTGATCATCAACCACATATGTTTCTCGCAGCATCCAAAAATTTGAATGCAAGACTTATGAGGTGGTCACTACTTCTACAACCATACTCGTTCCAGATAGAATATGTCCCTGGAAAGATGAATGTGGGAGCAGACTTTCTAAGTCGACACCCAGTGTCTGATGAACCATGTCAATCAGATACAGGAGAGAATACATTGGAGTAAATCATATAGGAAAAGCTTGACCACTGTAAATGCTGGAAACTTAGTTCCATACCCTAGAACAATCTGGAGTGGGGCTATGTGACATATTCACCTATCCATCATTTTACAGCTCGTCAACGTTACACCGCAACCCAGAGATTATCAAAACAATTACAGCACCGTGGAACATCGAACTCACTAAGCGATACTAATGACAGACAGATGCCAGGATAAGAATAGAAAAGTTAGCGTCAACAGACTAGAATGTGACTGGTAGAGACACATCACGTGGATATAGCGTCCCCCAGCTCGGGCGCCGCTTTACTAAAACCGCGCACTTCTATGACTTCAGAGCGAGCGAGCAGTCGCCAAAGCTATGTGTTGTCCAACTTTCAAACTTTTACAACGGGCAGTTTGATCTAGTCTGGGGTAAGCGTGTGATTCTCAGATCTAAGTGGTACCAAGATGTATAACGTAAAGGTATCCAGTGTTGTGCGTCCAATGAATTGTATTTTTGATAAAATAAATCTCTGAAAATGTGAAAAACTGCCGATCGCAACTTCAATACTGGCGCCACTTCCCCGGCGAAACCGACATCTTATAATTTCTCAAAACTGCAAAACTCTGACTTTCTACACTACATCTAACCACTTCACTATGTGCATATGACTATAATCTATCACAGAATAATGTACGAGATGAAATTTCCAAGGCACTCAAATGCTTTGCATCAAAAACTTCTAGAAAAACGTTTCTGCAGAGATAGTCAGCTTGTGCAAACGAAACACTACCTCGCTTTAAAAATGTACTTAATTCTGTCTATTTTGCAATCTAAAGAACTGAAACAGGAATTATACTCTTCCTTTTCTCTTTACGAATTGAAAACAAATAGTATTTGATAGAAATTAGTTTATTCATGTGTCAGATTTTATTTAGACAACGCACTACATCAACTGCATTGATTAAAATAGGTTTACGTTCACAAACGACATTTGTGATAGCCGACCTACTTAATCTGCTCAGACTAAAGGGTGAAAATTACCTTGGTCTATAGCCAACTGTGTCGCCAACAGAATGGATATGATATGCACTGGTAAAAGATGTAGGAGAAGTATAAGTAGACAGAGAGGAGGAGAGTATTAGGGAAAAATACTTTAAGTAATAATTTTTTTTCTAATATATTGTGTCATGACCTTGTATAGATTACATTTTGTAACAAATACACATCAGAAATTCTGTATGTTGGACATGAACCACAATAAAAGCACACTAGATGAGTTAAACTCATATTAACTGATGTAGATGTGAGGACAATTAGTACAATCTATGGAACCCCACACAACAGAAGTTAACTCAACACAATACACTTCACACCACACAACTCCACACCACAACAGCAGGAACAAGGAAATGATTTAGAATAAGAAGGAGAAGACAAGTAGTTGCCTTGGGAAGTACAGATAAACAATTATATACACCATGTAGAACAAATAGAGTAATGTGGATGTTTAAATGTATGCCATTGATACAAATGCATCTCATACTTGTGTTGATCTTGCCTGTCAGCTTGATTACCATGATTCAGGGAACATCACATTATCACTCTTATCTGTGTCTGACTGTACACTACTCACTGAACTACAGGTCCCCTGAGGAAATGCATACAGCAGGTACCAGACAACAGAAGCTGCATCCAGTGTAATAATCTCTGACCCACCCCAAAGTAACACAACAATACTTCTTCTGATCTTATCATTTTTGTTTTGTTATGTTGTGTTCACACTATGAACATGCTGTAAACGATTATACATACCTGTGTGAATTTTAAACAGTGATGTCTTGCTGCCACACCTAACCAACAAGGAGGGAAGAGGAGTGAATGAGATGATCAACACCTGTGATGGCAGATGACTCCAGCCTTAAGCAGAGAATGAGAAGCCTTCAGTGAAGCTAAACTGGCCCAACCTGAAGTGGATCCATCAGACCATGGACCCAGGCTTATCCACATCTCATCACACCAGGTTTTCTTATCACTCACACAAACTTCACCCTCTCAGGAAATGATTTTCTTGATTTATTGTTGGATGTAGAACTTCTTAACTATAACACATTTTGGTAGTTAAAACATCTCACTATACAATGAATGTTATTATTTATTGACTGACTATATTTGGTCCTATGAAAGATTTTTTCTATTTCATTCTGTACATGTCAACAGCTGATGAAAAAAGAAGAAAATGTCAAATAGGCCAAAAGACACTGGCACAGTCAATAAATTTGTTTAAATGTGAAGATCTCTTCCATTTAATTTGTCAGTCCAAACTATCCGTGGGAGAATCTCTATCTTGTTGTGTAGAACATGTCTCAATGCTCACTTGTGTTTGTTTAATTTTTAATTAACAAATACACATTCACATAAGATAAATTCTTAATTAAAGAAAGAGAACAGGAGACTCTTAATCTTTAACTGTTCCAAATCCATGTTATATTGCACCTGATTCTTATTGAGAAAGTCTTTTCAGACAATTTCTTAAGATGGAAGATGGAGGTTCGTGAGCTATACCATTAAATACCAGGTGGAAGGACAGGGGACAAACCTAGTGATGACTTTTCTATTAAAAGAGGACCACACACCCTTAGACAAATAACCAAATCCGAGTCTGTAAATCTTTCAAGGGTCGTATTCTTGATCTATTTACATCTAAGAAGAGGATGGGGCCCAGCTACCTTTAACAGAGATGGGTCATGCACTTTAGTGATTGCCAGTCCCTTCAAAATATACGACATATATTGGATGCCCGTCCCGGACTTTGAAACCCAGCAGACAGTTTAGATTACTATTATCCTAGATGATAAACCCTGGGAATAGATAGATATCTGACGAGGGATTCTAAACTATGGTAGATCAGTGACACTAGATGTGAACAGTATTCATGTGTGAATTGGTGACATTGTACTTGTTTTGAACAATTATAGAAATTGTTACACAGATTTAGATTTCCAACTTTGTCATGTTTACATATGTTGAATAGACATCATGTGGGGTACTGATTGACTTCCATATGATATGATTGACAATTATAGAGGTTGTTAAACAAATTAAGATTTTTAACTTTGTCACTTCACATATGATAAATGAACATCATGTGGGGTACTGATTGACCTCCATATGATATGAATGACAATTATAGATAGAATATAGCAAGTGACTGATCATTTCTTCTGAAAAAAGGAGGGCCTCTTTCAAATAGGTATATATTTCAGAAAAAGGTGTTCCAGGGGAAATAGAGCGAGAATTTACCATCTACAACATTATTCTCTTTCGAGAAAATGTCTTTCTATAGAGGAATTTGGACTTAGAGAATTTCATCACCGACTGGGAAAAATCTTTCTCCATAGGGAAATCTCTATCAAAATTTCGAATTCTTTTAGAAAGAGTGCAATCATTCTGGTTACTTCTTTGCTTCTGTCTTTAGCTTGAGGAGCATTGACAGAAAGACAAGAATTTTAGTTGCAACTATTTCTTAGGTCAGATTCTCGTGGTGTATAAGAACTATTTTACTTGGGTCAGCGGACATTAGTTAGTTTTTGCTTGTTAATATTGTGCATGTTATGCTGTATAATTTCAGATCCAGGAAGTGACAGGCTTACCCAGACCTGAGCAAACTGCACGGTATTATTTTTTTTTTTACAAAATGATAGGGTAAACAAAAATAGAGCTTGGCCGAGGCTGCTAAGTTCCTTGCCCAGACAGTAGAAATAGGCAAGCTATGCAATTTAGACGGCCCTGAGCTGGCTAAATTTGTCTCAGATGAATTCGACAGGAGGGAGAAACTTCAAGCTGAAATTGCTGAGAAGGAGAAACAACGCCCACAATCATATGAATTAGAACAACAGAAACTTCAAGCTGAAATAGCTGAGAAGGAGAGTAAGTTGCAGGCTGAAATCGCTGAAAAGGAGAAGCAACGCCTACAATCATATGAATTAGAACAACAGAAACTTCAAGCTGAAATCGCTGAAAAGGAGAAGCAACGCCTACAAGCTTATGAGTTGGAACAAAGGAAACATGAAGATGAAATAAGGGATAGAGAACGAGAACGTCAACATCAACTGGAGTTGAAGAGAATGGAGACTGATCTTGAGATCCGAAGACTAGAGGGAGGGATTCCCCCCACCCCCTCAAACTCACTAGGTTTTCCAGTGACAGAACAACATTCCAACGTCTCGTACCAAAATTCCGGAGCGATGTCATTTCCACTAGAACCAATTAATGAACAGACGGACAATGTCGAGGCTTTTTTTATCACGTTTCGAACTTATGTGCGTCAGTTGTGGTCTAGAACAGGAAAAATGGGCGACGAAACTATCGCAAGCTTTAAGGTCTACCTCGTATGACGTGTTCTCTAGACTCACTCGAGAAGAACAACAGGATTACGAAACACTCAAAAAGGCACTCTTGAGCCAATTCGAAGTGGACGGGGACTCTTACAAAGTTCGATTCAAAACCGCAAGGAAAGAACCGGGCGAAAGTTATGCGCAATTAGTTGAAAGGCTGAAATCTTATGTTCAACGATGGGCAAGTCTAGGTAGGTTTGATGAGAGTTTCGAAGGACTCCGAGAGATGATCATCATAGATCAGCTAAAAGGAAAGATGTCGAATGAAATGAAAGCATTCTTAACCCAGAACGGAGCTGACCGACTAGAAAGCATCATCATCCTAGCCGAGAGATTTGAGAAATCTCAGAAGGAAATCGGAGGTAAGGGACGTTCGGCCAACATTCCCCCTCAGGATAAAACTTCAAAAGCAAAGGAAGGTGATGGCAACTTAGGCACCAAGAAAAATGGGAAAACCAAAAACATCCCTCAGAACACAGCCCAAACAACAGCAAAGGAGGAAAAATTATTCTGCACTAATTGTAAAATTAAATGATATGGAATAGAGAGAAAAAGCAGCGGCTGCAGCAGGATATAACAATATGAAATGGAAACAAATAGGTATTTTAAATTCCTGCGAGAAAAAAACGAACTAAACATTAACAAACGTTGCACATACCTTACAAGGAGATCCACGTGTCGCGAAATACAGGTGAAAAATCCGAAATCAGAAGCACTCAATAAATATAATAAAAATGAATAATAAAATAAGATAAAATACACACGAACGCATACAATAGACACACAGACGTTTCGATTCTAAGAATCTTTGTCAATGACAACACAGATAAACAACGACAGAAACACAAGCACACGACCTATCACTTATGATGCACAACCTGATATTTACATGTGGGGCAGGAAATGTGACTAGGCCAGCTGCGAAAACGCGTGGCGCAGAATTGAAAATGGGTTGCCAAAAAGGATTTGAGTAGCCAAAAATATGTGAACACGCCACGCGTTTTCGCAGCTGGCCTAGTCACATTTCCTGCCCCACATGTAAATATCAGGTTGTGCATCATAAGTGATAGGTCGTGTGCTTGTGTTTCTGTCGTTGTTTATCTGTGTTGTCATTGACAAAGATTCTTAGAATCGAAACGTCTGTGTGTCTATTGTATGCGTTCGTGTGTATTTTATCTTATTTTATTATTCATTTTTATTATATTTATTGAGTGCTTCTGATTTCGGATTTTTCACCTGTATTTCGCGACACGTGGATCTCCTTGTAAGGTATGTGCAACGTTTGTTAATGTTTAGTTCGTTTTTTTCTCGCAGGAATTTAAAATACCTATTTGTTTCCATTTCATATTGTAAAATTAAAGGACACACATTGAAGAATTGTAGGAAGAAGCCACCTCCACACACAGCTGCTTGTTTGGCCAGCCGAAGAGAGAAAGGAGTGAACACTGATGAAACGTCCAACCAGACACCTCATAAAGACACCGCATCTCAGCTTCCGGTTGTAGAGTCCATATTGCTGAATGGATTCAAGACGACCTGTCTATACGATACAGGGTTATCGTACAACTGTGTTGTATCATCATCCTTAGTTCACCCGGAACAGGTGACAGAGGAGTTCGTCGAATTACAGGGACCCCTGAAGAGCTCTACAACTATGTCTCTTCCGGTGGCAAAGGTGAGCATAGCATCTCGTTATGTCACTGGGACAATCAAGGCTGCAGTCTTAGAAGATCCTATATATCCCGTAATTCTTGGCTGTAGATTTATAATTCTAGGAGAACCTGTTCAACCTGTGGCGATGTCGACGATGACAACTCGATCACAGACGAAAAAGACTCCGGAAACAACTACGCCAATCCATCGAAAGGAGGAACTGAAGAGGGCACAAGAAGCCGATAGCACCTTGGAACCCTGCTTCAGGAAACTGCCTAAATCACATTTACCTCCACGTAAAGGTGATCTGTTTATGAAGTCAGCACTTCTATACAGGAAAGCAGGGAGAGCTGGACAAGAATTCAACCAACTTGTTGTACCAACTCCACACAGGGCTCAGATTCTTCAAATGGGCCACAGTCTACCCTTTAGTGGGCATATGGGTATCAACGCCACTACACAGCGCATTGCAACTCACTACTTTTGGCCAGGGATGAACGCAGACATACAACGGTTTGTAAAATCATGCCCACAGTGTCAGAAAGTATCACCAAAACACCGGACACCACCGGCAATGTTGGGTGATCTGCCCATAACAGGAATACCGTTCGAGAAGGTAGCTGTAGACATAATCGGACCCCTCTCCGCAACGAAGAGGCGAAATCGATTCATATTAACGCTTGTGGACACAACGACCATGTGGGCCGAAGCGGTTCCTATGCCAAGCTGTGACTCCAAACACGTTGCTGAAGCATTATTAGGAATATTCACACGTCTAGGATTCCCCCAAAGAATATTGACGGACAACGGTTCACAGTTTCGTAGTAAACTTATGGAGGAGACATTTAGACTTTTTCATTCACGCCATATCTTTAGTTCACCATATTACCCGCAATCCAACGGACTTGTGGAGCGGTGGAACGGGACCTTGATTAGTATTCTGCGCAAAATTGCCCAGGAGAATACTGAGGATTGGGACTTGTATTTACCGGCAGCACTATTCGCTTATAGGGAGGTACCCCATCACTCAACAGGTTTTGCTCCAGCAACATTGTTGTTTGGACGACCAATCAAAGGGCCATTGGAGGCATTGCTACGAACATGGACTGATGATCATACAGACGATACAGTCGTGACTGCATCTACGTATGTTGCCGAGTTGAAGAATCGTTTACAACACAGTTGGAAACAAGCGAATGTCAATCGACGTAAAGCCAGACGAAGAATTGCTAGCTACTTCAATCGCAAGGCAAAAGATAGAGAGTTAGAGGTGGGAGAGAAGGTGATGTTGCTGCTTCCAACCAGTCAGAATAAGCTGCAAATAGGATGGAGAGGACCTTATGTAGTGACGGAGAAAATCTCACGTACCAACTACAAGATTTCTGTCAAAGGCAAGATGAAAGTATTTCACATAAACCTTCTGAAGAAATATAATGAAAGACCCTCAACCACCGAACCTGCACATCTGATGGCCATGAGTGTGGCTACTGAAGTCGAAGAAGGATCAACAATGGGAGTCGAGTACCCACTGCAAGCCAAAGAAACCTTTAAGGATGTGGAAATTAATCCCAACTTAACAAAGGATCAGCAGGAGCAGATTCGGGAACTTATGGTTATGTATGCAGACGTACTTACAGATAAGCCAGGAAGAACTGATTTGGAGGAATTTGACATGAAGTTAAATGACACAGTGCCTGTGCGAGTCAAGACTTACCCAGTTCCTTATGCAAAGCAAAAGACTTTAGAGGAAGAAATACAACAGCTACTCACCGCAGGAATAATTTCACCATCTGAATCACCTTACAGTGCCAGCGTCGTATTATTGAGAAAGCCAAGTGGAGAACATAGATTGTGCATCGACTATCGACAGCTCAATGCTATTACTGAATTTCAAGCAGAACCTCTGCCTGATCAGAACAAACTCTTCACAGCACTCAACCGAGCTAAGTACTTTACTAGGATTGATCTCAGTAAGGGATATTATCAGATTCCTGTAAAGGAGGAGGTTAGACCATGGTTAGCTTTCAGTACGCCTGGAGGACACTATGAGTTCAACGTACTTCCATTCGGATTAAGTAATGCTCCTAGCGTTTTTACACGTATGATGAGAAAATTACTTGACCCACTACACCATCCAGACATTAGTCACTTTATGGATGATATACTGATCGCAACTGAAACATTTGACAAGCATGGAGAAACACTACATCTTTTGTTCAGACGACTCAGAGAAACTGGATTAACGGCTAGGCCAAAGAAATGTCAAGTAGGATTCCAAGAATTGAACTTTTTAGGTCATAAGATATCTCATGGACTAATAACTCCACAGGAAGGAAACGTGGACAAACTCCAGAGAGCACCTCGTCCAAAGACAAAGAAGGATGTGAGATCATTCGTATCTTTGGGTGGATTCTATCAACGATACATTAAAGACTTCAATACTCTGTCAGCACCTTTAACGGATCTTACCAAAAAAGGGAACCCAGAGAAAGTCAATTGGTCTGCTGAATGTGAGAGAGCTTTCACAGCACTCAAACAAGCCTTAACCAATCACCCAGTTTTACATCTGCCAGATCTCAACCAACCATTCGTACTGCGTACAGACGCCAGTGACGTAGGAATTGGGGCAACGCTGTTGCAGAGAAAAGGAGATGAAACAGAGCTATTCCCTGTAGCTTATGCCAGCAGGAAATTGAATGCAGCGGAGAAGAATTATAGTGTTATCGAGAGAGAATGTTTAGCTCTCGTATGGAGTGTACAGAAGTTTCAGGCATACCTATATGGAAAACACATCACTGTACAATGTGATCATCAACCACTTATGTTTCTCGCAGCATCCAAAAATTTGAATGCAAGACTTATGAGGTGGTCACTACTTCTACAACCATACTCGTTCCAGATAGAATATGTCCCTGGAAAGATGAATGTGGGAGCAGACTTTCTAAGTCGACACCCAGTGTCTGATGAACCATGTCAATCAGATACAGGAGAGAATACATTGGAGTAAATCATATAGGAAAAGCTTGACCACTGTAAATGCTGGAAACTTAGTTCCATACCCTAGAACAATCTGGAGTGAGGCTATGTGACATATTCACCTATCCATCATTTTGCAGCGCGTCAACGTTACACAGCAACCCAGAGATTATCAAAACAATTACAGCACCGTGGAACATCGAACTCACTAAGCGATACTAATGACAGACAGATGCCAGGATAAGAATAGAAAAGTTAGCGTCAACAGACTAGAATGTGACTGGTAGAGACACATCACGTGGATATAGCGTCCCCCAGCTTGGGCGCCGCTTTACTAAAACCGCGCACTTCTATGACTTCAGAGCGAGCGAGCAGTCGCCAAAGCTGTGTTGTCCAACTTTCAAACTTTTACAACGGGCAGTTTGATCTAGTCTGAGGTAAGCGTGTGATTCTCAGATCTAAGTGGTACCAAGATGTATAACGTAAAGGTATCCAGTGTTGTGCGTCCAATGAATTGTATTTTTGATAAAATAAATCTCTGAAAATGTGAAAAACTGCCGATCGCAACTTCAATACTGGCGCCACTTCCCCGGCGAAACCGACATCTTATAATTTCTCAAAACTGCAAAACTCTGACTTTCTACACTACATCTAACAACTTCACTATGTGCATATGACTATAATCTATCACAGAATAATGTACGAGATGAAATTTCCAATGCACTCAAATGCTTTGCATCAAAAACTTCTAGAAAAACGTTTCTGCAGAGATAGTCAGCTCGTGCAAACGAAACACTACCTCGCTTTTAAAAAAAAAATGTACTTAATTCTGTCTATTTTGCAATCTAAAGAACTGAAACAGGAATTATACTCTTCCTTTTCTCTTTACGAATTGAAAACAAATAGTATTTGATAGAAATTAGTTTATTCATGTGTCAGATTTTATTTAGACAACGCACTACATCAACTGCATTGCTTAAAATAGGTTTACGTTCACAAACGACATTTGTGATAGCCGACCTACTTAATCTGCTCAGACTAAAGGGTGAAAATTACCTTGGTCTATAGCCAACTGTGTCGCCAACAGAATGGATATGATATGCACTGGTAAAAGATGTAGGAGAAGTATAAGTAGACAGAGAGGAGGAGAGTATTAGGGAAAAATACTTTAAGTAATAATTTTTTTTCTAATATATTGTGTCATGACCTTGTATAGATTACATTTTGTAACAAATACACATCAGAAATTATGTATGTTGGACATGAACCACAATAAAAGCACACTAGATGAGTTAAACTCATATTAACTGATGTAGATGTGAGGACAATTAGTACAAGCTATGGAACCCCACACAACAGAAGTTAACTCAACACAATACACTTCACACCACGCAACTCCACACCACAACAGCAGGAACAAGGAAATGATTTAGAATAAGAAGGAGAAGACAAGTAGTTGCCTTGGGAAGTACAGATAAACAATTATATACACCATGTAGAACAAATAGAGTAATGTGGATGTTTAAATGTATGCCATTGATACAAATGCATCTCATACTTGTGTTGATCTTGCCTGTCAGCTTGATTACCATGATTCAGGGAACATCACATTATCACTCTTATCTGTGTCTGACTGTACACTGCTCACTGAACTACAGGTCCCCTGAGGAAATGCATACAGCAGGTACCAGACAACAGAAGCTGCATCCAGTGTAATAATCTCTGACCCACCCCAAAGTAACACAACAATACTTCTTCTGATCTTATCATTTTTGTTTTGTTATGTTGTGTTCACACTATGAACATGCTGTAAAGGATTATACATACCTGTATGAATTTTAAACAGTGATGTCTTGGTGCCACACCTAACCAACAAGGAGGGAAGAGGAGTGAATGAGATGATCAACACCTGTGATGGCAGATGACTCCAGCCTTAAGCAGAGAATGAGAAGCCTTCAGTGAAGCTAAACTGGCCCAACCTGAAGTGGATCCATCAGACCATGGACCCAGGCTTATCCACATCTCATCACACCAGGTTTTCTTATCACTCACACAAACTTCACCCTCTCGGGAAATGATTTTCTTGATTTATTGTTGGATGTAGAACTTCTTAACTATAACACATTTTGGTAGTTAAAACATCTCACTATACAATGAATGTTATTATTTATTGACTGACTATATTTGGTCCTATGAAAGATTTTTTCTATTTCATTCTGTACATGTCAACAACTGATGAAAAAAGAAGAAAATGTCAAATAGGCCAAAAGACACTGGCACAGTCAATAAATTTGTTTAAATGTGAAGATCTCTTCCATTTAATTTGTCAGTCCAAACTATCCGTGGGAGAATCTCTATCTTGTTGTGTAGAACATGTCTCAATGCTCACTTGTGTTTGTTTAATGTTTAATTAACAAATACACATTCACATAAGATAAATTCTTAATTAAAGAAAGAGAACAGGAGACTCTTCATCTTTAACTGTTCCAAATCCATGTTATATTGCACCTGATTCTTATTGAGAAAGTCTTTTCAGACAATTTCTTAAGATGGAAGAAGGGGGTTCGTGAGCTATACCATTAAATACCAGGTGGAAGGACAGGGGACAAACCTAGTGATGACTTTTCTATTAAAAGAGGACCACACACCCTTAGACAAATAACCAAATCCGAGTCTGTAAATCTTTCAAGGGTCGTATTCTTGATCTATTTACATCTAAGAAGAGGGTGGGGCCCAGCTACCTTTAACAGAGATGGGTCATGCACTTTAGTGATTGCCAGTCCCTTCAAAATATACGACAATCACTGCACAGTACTGCACTCTATTCCTAAGAATAATCTAAGTTAGATAAGTTTAATAGAATACCATATAGTTATTCCTGTTGTAGATGGAGACTATGAAATCACACTGGATCGATGTCCGCCGATATACATCAACAATAGACACTATAGTCTCTCTCTAGAAACAACTAGGAATATTGCACAGGTCCGTAGCGCTTTACAACTTTTGGTCGACTAACATAAAGTTGTTTACCTCACTGTTTTTATACTGGGTATCTTCTTCTTTCGTTCGCCTGAAATATGTTTATAACTGCAATGTATATACTGGGTATAAATGACGTCACAAAACTGTCTAGACACTAGACAGTCTAGAATCTATTTTTCTCCCTCCTGTTTAAACTGGGTGGAAACAACCCGCCGTCTATTTTGCTTTCATCTGGGGACCTGTTTCCAGTACAACAAAAAGTCATGCCCGCCTGTGAACCAGAGAATAATTTCCCTACAACACAAGATCTAGCCGACTTCTGCCCAGACATTCCGTCTATCACTTCAAAGGATGGCTGCCGCCTTGCTGACGGATGGCGCTATAGTCCCTCCTCGATCAACAACATATTAAAGAAATGCCGACTGTGTGTAGACGTTTGGCGCGACTTTTTGTCATCGATCGAAACCTTCAAGTTTGTAATGTGACAAGGGCTGCTTTCTGCTCTCTCTCTCTCTCTCTCTCTCTCTCTCTCTCTCTCTCTCTCTCTCTCTCTCTCTCTCTCTCTCTCTCTCTCTCTCTCCCCTCAACTCAAGTAGCAAATACACACACATACATATAAACTTGTTGCTTTCGGCCAAGTTGGTTTTATGCATCATATGTCTGGTACCGTGGATGCTTAGACTTTTACTTAGTTCTTCTTCTTCTTCTTCTTCTTCTTCTTCTTCTTCTTCTTCTTCTTCTTCTTATTCTTCTTCTTCTTCTTCTTCTTCTTCTTCTTCTTCTTCTTCTTCTACTACTACTACTACTACTACTACTACTACTACTACTACTACTACTACTACTACTACTACTACTACTACTACTACTACTACTAATATTATTTCTTCCTCCGCTTCCTCTTCTTCGTCTTCCTCTGTATCTTCTCTTTCTTCTTCTCTTTCTTGTCTTCTTATTTTTCTTCTCCTTTTTGCCAAGGTGATGTAACAGTTTACACGGATGTCTATGTGCTAAGAGGAAGATGAAGTGCCTGAGGATTCATAAAAAGGTTAATGGACAGTGCAGGAGAGCCTCGCATATGATATCACAATATCTAGCATGAAAATGTAGGTAGAAGCAGTCACTCCAGTGTTCCTCTGGCTGAAAAATACACCGCACACACATTTCGTGATTGTAACGGGCTCACAAAGACTGCTGAGCAGGTGAAGACAGGTATGCTTCGTGCAGAGTAGAATGTGTCAACTACAAAATGTAAGGTAAGACGTACCTTCTCCCCCTTTTCCCCTTTCCACCCAGGCATCATGGTGGGTTGAGAAATGAACAAGAGAACAAATTGACTGGATCGCCACCTCTGATTGGGGTATTATTGCACGATAAAGTACATGTGGTCAGGACACCTTGGGATCGTTTATATAGTGTAAAAGAACAGATACATCACCCTTGCCTGAAGAGAATGGTGCGGCAGGAAGTGATCAGAGGATGTGGCCGTTATTTAGTTCTCACAAGAAAGACTTGATTGACTCATAATTAGATTGCAAATGGTACCATTAATATTGGAACTCTTCGCTGTTTGTTATAAGAAATATCCCGAGTGCTGTGGTGTTGGTTCTTCACTAACCACAGCTAAATATATTCTTCGTTCCTATTTCGAAGAAATCGCGTCAAACATAGTTATGCGTTCCATGCTGAGTGTATCCGACATAGGAATGCATTTGTGTAAGGTTTTCTTCTTCTAGACAGATTCCATCCAAGGTAACGGGCTCTTTCCACTCGTAGTTATATAAGTGCGACTTACAAACCTCATGGACTCACCATACGTTATGTCTATATCAGGCTGAGTTAGTCTTCCACCTTCCTTTACCAGTTGTCAGCCTATTCATTTCCATGTATAATGCAGTCAGGCGGGAATCTGCTTCTCTTTATTTTCCTCCATCAAGAGCATTTATGCGGCAGTTTTCAAAGCCTCTACCTCTGCTTTGAAGTTACTTGAGAATTTTCTAGTTGCCACTGACAGGTTTTTTTTTTTTTCCACTCCATTGTTGTTTTTGTTTTTACATTTAGGAGAATTGCTCCTCCATTGTCTATTGAATTTTTGGCTGAGCCATCTGTTTATGCATGGGTCCAATTTCTACTTGGGTTATGATCTTTTATGTAGTTTAGGGCTGTTTTTCTTCTTTCTGTTTCATTCTGAGTGTTCTTTTTCTCAATACCAGGAATGTTTTCTATTGTCTCAGGCAGTTGCTTCTGTCTCCAAAATGGGAACTTGTGAGCATTGTAAATGGGTTTTAATGTTGATATGATAAGTATAGGATCTGCCCTAATCTTATGTTTTGCGGTTTCTACAAAGTTGCGACGCTTCAGTCTTCCCTTTCCAAAACCATTAAACCTTTTATACATGGGGTGGTCCGTCAATCTTCTAAATTTTTATGCTTGTTGTTGGGCTCTACTATCTCTTCTATACTGCATTGGTTGCACGTTCAAGTTCGTTAATGGGCGTTATCTTCAGGTTTCCAGTTATGCTCCGCATTCCTTGATTTTGGACTCTACTTATTTTTGTTAAAGTTCAACTTAGCTGTTGTTACCCAAGCTGCGATGCCATATTCCAGTACTGACCTCACCCGTCCAGTGTATAACTTCTTGAGAACTTTCTCATCTGTTCCCCACATTTTACCAGCAAGCTTTTTCATGATTTCCATCCTTTACCTTGCTCTTGTTCAATTTTTCTCAACCTGTGTCTTCCATGTCAGGCGACGATCAAGGGTAACTCTTAGATAGTTTGGATTTTCTTCATGGCGCAATATTTTTCCATTCAATACCAGCTTAGGGTACTGAGTTTTATTTGAGAGGGAGAACACTGTGCATGCTGTTTTCTCCTCACTTATCTTCACTAGCCATGACTTCGACCAGTCCTCTAGTGCTAATAAGGCTTGCTGTATTCTGCTGTTCATCATCATGTGACCTGCCAGCTGGCGTAGGCGTTCATGGCTCTCCACAGATCTCGATCGTTGGTGTTCTGGATCAACTCTGCTGATGGTATTCTTCCATGCCTTCGTCTCAATCCATCCAGCATCATTTCTCTTGGTATGCCTCTCATAGACCATAACTTTATGAAGGGAAAATCCCAACTGCAAATCCCTGTGGTATAGGATGGGAAACACACTACGGTGTGGCTAACACAGCTCTGGGGACCGAGTGTGACAGGTTGGCCCACCTCTCAGATCGTTTTGTTACTAGATGGAGATAGCCCTCAGTAAACCCCTCCATGTATCCTGTAGTATTTTTTATTTTTATCTATATTTTCAAATATTAGATAAAAATCGTCTTTGGTTAGTGTATTTATATACATAAAACTATAGAGAGAGTTAAATACTATTTCTTCTTATAGTTAGAAGTAGATGTAGGGTAGAGTTCGTTTACAAGCCAAGAAATCAAGTCAGGCTGAATTTTATATTCAGATTTGGCTGTGAATAATAATTTGGCCACAGGAAGGGAACTCTCCTGGATGAGAAGTTAACTTCCGGTAGCACCCTAAGATCTGCCATTTTTTTCAGCAACCTGGAAGGAGAGGGGCTATCACGTCAATTGGCTAAAATTGAACACCTGTCTGTGTTTAAACATATTTTATTGCTGGCTCTTGTTAAGCCGAACAACAATCTAAAACATAGAAAAGCCAATGATAGTCTCCACTCCCGATAGGCCAGTCAAAATCTAGTTGCAGGGTGAGTTAATAATAATTTTGTTAAATATTTTTCTGTGTGTCAAAATGCCGGCAATATCTAAAGGCCATGCCGATCGATAATAGATAACATTAATTAAAACTAGTGTTAGTTAACTGTCATATATTTTTGAAGGGAGTGGGAGATCACTGTAGTGCATGCCCCATCTCTAATAAAAGATGTAGAGCCCCATCCTCTTCTATCTTCAATAACCCCAGAATATGAACCTTGAGTTATCTGCAGGCCTCGTTCTATTAAGTATTGTCTAGGAGATATAGATTATGGCCCTGGTAAGAATGGTAATTTACTAACTGGGAATCTGCCCCTTCTCCAATGATTCTGATAGCTCTGGAGCCCCCTTATTGTTTATCAAAATCTGAGGAAAGTCTGGAGAATTTTCTCTGCCTGATTTAGATGAAGAAACCATGGATGTTGAGCAGTTGATAGATTTAGAGTCTTTTTATTTCCCCATTCAGTAAGTCATTATGAGTTAATTTATCTGTAAACAATCAAACACATAAACAATCACATCAGATTCTGACAACATGATGTACAAAGAAGTTGTTTACACAGATAGGTTTGAACTTGACAAATTAACAGAAGGTCAATTCATGTTAATCATTTATTGACTGGCCTGAGCCTTCTGGTCAGTACATACATCTCTATTGTGATTTACACAAAGTAATAGAACAGTTGTACATTGGACCATTGTCCCAGACAAGCAATAACAAGCATCAATATATGAGATGTCAACAAGTGTGAAAACATAGTAAACATTTTGATGTTGTACATATTAAGTATGATAGTGTTGTCTCAACCATATAATGTCAGTAGTTTTCCTGAAATTGGGGGTGTATTCAACCTATGAGAAAAGTAACCTGGTGACTGGAGGATTAGGTAAGCCAGGGTCCATTGACTGATGGATCCACTTCAGGTCTGCCCGTATAGCTCCTCCGAAGGCCTCCCCATGCTCTGCTCATAGCGAAGTCATCCTCCCTCTCACTTGTGGTTCATCTCTTTCTCTCGGCTTCCCTCCCTCAGGTCTGATTTAGGTGGTTAATTGGCTGATGTGTTGGGTGGTTGTTGGTATGTAGCCACCAAGATCACTGATGAATATTCGCATAAATATATACATTCCTACCAATACAATAAATAAGAAGTAGGTCGGAAGAAATCTAAATTCCTGAAGTAGGAACTAGTTCCCCTCCCCTCCTTTTCTCTCTGAGCTAGTGTTGGGTTAAGTTGGGGTGGTCAGAGATTATCACACGGTGTACGCCTTGTATCAACTTGTTCCTGCTGTATGTAAGTTCTCATTTGACCGGGGTCAGTGAACGTGTACAGTAAGACATTGACAAGAGTGAGAATATGTCAAGATGCATGTAAATAAATGACATACATTTAGAACATTTCTTCCACTAAATGGTGTTTACAATGTGTATAAATAATTCTCTGTGTTTTCCCAATTAACTACTTCTTCTTCTTGTGTCCAATAACTCTCTTCCATTACCTGTTGTTGTTGTGATGTTGAGTGTTGGGTTGTGTGGTGATGAGTGGTGTGGAGTGGTGTTGTGTTTTAAGTTATGTTGAGTCATGAGTTAAGCTCACTGCGCGTGATGGTGTTCCGCGAAGCACAACTTTCTCATGTGTTGCAGTTCATGTGTGCCCTTATCTAATTAAATTTGACATAAATATAAATATTTATTTCGCCAAACCCTATTAATTCTATAGATAAAGGAGAAAGGGAAGATTGATTTCACTTTCAGCTTTCTAGATTGTAAATAGGCATAGATAAGTCTGTTTTAGAACAAGGCACTTGTTCTAGTACACGAACTGTCTTTTCAGCTGTAGATAGTGATGCATCTGTAACAATGTTTCTGGTGAAATGCACAAGATTGCTTTCGAATCATCACTTCTCACAGTTGTTTAGAATAGAATATAGTAGTGGAATGCACTTCTTAAAGTTAATAATTATCTCTAAGAATATCAGAGATTGTAGTTTCATCGAAGAGAATATTCTGCCCGGGAATGGCTTTGCGTCGTTAGAATCTACAGTCGAGCATTTTTACATTTCAGAGGTTTTAATTAATAATCATACATTTCAATTGACATCACAAACATGGGTTTACATTACTTGATACATCGGGTTCTTAGTCTAATCAAGGGCCAACAAACGTACCTCGGATCCAGACTTTTGCCTTGCCCATTGAATTTTTGGTCACACATTCTTCTCACATCCGTCCATGGAGCGAGTTCAGACAAAAGTGCGGGCTTATTAACATTTCTGATGAAATAGTAATATATGTTAATTATGCACTGGCGCGAAGGCGGTCATGTGGTTTTCCTATCCAATGGTTTTCTGAGCTTGGTCTGATGAAATCTTTCCAAGAATCCACGTCATTTGTCACTTGTTCAGTTCCAGTTTTGATGTTAAGTTTTAAGTCCCAATCTCCAATTGCGTTTGTGAAGTCAATTTCTTTTAATGTTGTTTCCTCTTTTTGCGGCAGTTGTTGGTAATGAATAATGTTGGCTGCGTTATGCCACATGGCCCCACTCCAGATTGTTCTATGGTATGGAACTATGTTTCCAACATTTTCAGTTATCAAGTTGTTCCCATTTTTCCTCCCTTGTATTCTCTTCTGCATATGATTGACCTGGTTCACCAGGCACTGGGTGTCGACTCAGGAAGTCCGCTCCCACATTCATTTTCCCAGGAACATACTCAACCTGGAACGAGTAAGGTTGAAGAAGCAGCGACCACCTCATAAGTCGGGCATTCAGAGTCTTAGATGCTGCGAGAAACATGAGTGGTTGATGGTCACATTGCACTGTGAAGTGTCTGCCATATAGGTATGCTTGAAATTTCTGTACACTCCATACGAGCGCAAGACATTCTCTCTCGATAGTACTGTAATTTCTCTCTGCTGCATTCAATTTCCTGCTAGCATAGGCTACAGGGAATAGCTCTGATGGTACATCTCCCTTTCTCTGCAACAGCGTTGCCCCAATTCCTATGTTACTGGCATCGGTGCGCAGCACGAATGGTTGGTCGAGGTCTGGTAGATGTAAGACTGGATGAGCAGTTAATGCCTGCTTTAGTGCTGTGAAAGCTCTCTCACAGTCAGCTGACCAAGTGACTTTCTCTGGTTTCCCCTTTTTGGTAAGATCCGTTAAAGGTGCTGACAGAGTATTGAAGTCCTTGATGTATTTTTGATAGAATCCACATAAGGATACAAATGATCTTACATCCTTCTTTGTTTTTGGACGAGGTGCTCTCTGGAGTTTGTCCACATTTCCCTCTTGTGGAGTTATCAGTCCATGAGATATCTTATGACCTAGAAAGTCCAATTCTTGGAATCCTATCTGACACTTCTTTGGTCTAGCCGTCAATCCAGTTTCTCTGAGGCGCCTGAACAAAAGATGCAGGGTTTCTACATGCTCTTCAAATGTTTCAGTTGCGATCAGAATGTCATCCATGAAGTGACTGATGTCTGGATGCTGTAGTGGGTCAAGTAATTTTCTCATCATACGTGTAAAGACGCTGGGAGCATTACTTAATCCGAATGGAAGAACGTTGAACTCATAGTGTCCTCCAGGCGTGCTGAAAGCTAACCATGGTCTAACTTCCGGTTTTACAGGAATCTGGTAATATCCCTTACTGAGATCAATCCTAGTAAAGTACTTAGCTCGGTTGAGTGCTGTGAAGAGTTTATTCTGATCAGGCAGAGGTTCTGCTTGGAATTCAGTTATAGCATTGAGCTGTCGATAATCGATGCACAATCTATGTTCTCCACTTGGCTTTCTCAATAATACGACGCTAGCACTGTAAGGTGATTCAGATGGTGAGATTATTCCTGCGGTGAGCAGCTGTTGTATTTCTTCCTCTAAAGTCTTTTGCTTTGCATAAGGAACTGGATAAGTCTTGACTCGCACAGGCACTGTGTCATTCAACTTCATGTCAAATTCCTCCAAATCAGTTCTTCCTGGCTTATCAGTAAGTACTTCTGCATATTTTGCCATAAGTTCCCTAATCTGCTTTTGCTGATCCTTTGTTAAGTTGGGATTGATTTCCACATCCTTAAAGGTCTCTTTGGCTTGCAGTTGGCACTCGACTCCCATTGTTGATCCTTCTTCGACTTCAGTAGCCACACTCATGGCCATCAGATGTGCAGGTTCGGTGGTTGAGGGTCTTTCATGATATTTCTTCAAGAGGTTTATGTGAAATACTTTCATCTTGCCTTTGACTGAAATTCTGTAGTTGGTACGTGAGATCTTCTCCGTCACTACATAAGGTCCTCTCCATCCTATTTGCAGCTTATTCTGACTGGTTGGAAGCAGCAACATCACCTTATCTCCTACCTCTAACTCTCTATCCTTTGCCTTGCGGTTGAAGTTACGAGCAATTCTTCGTCTGGCTTGACGTAGATTGACATTCGCTTGTTTCCAACTGTGTTGTAAACGATTTTTCAACTCGGCAACATATGTAGATGCAGTCACGACTGTATCATCTGTAGTATTATCAGTCCATGTTCGCAGTAACGCCTCAAGGGGTCCTTTGATTGGTCGTCCAAACAACAGTGTGGCTGGAGCAAAACCTGTTGAGTGATGGGGTACTTCCCTGTAAGCGAATAAAGCTGCGGGTAAGTACAAGTCCCAATCCTCTGTCTTCTCCTGGGCAATTTTGCGCAGGATACTAATCAATGTCCCGTTCCACCTTTCCACAAGTCCATTTGACTGAGGGTGATATGGTGAACTGAAGATATGGCGTGCATGAAAAAGTCTGAAGGTCTCTTCCATGAGCTTACCACGAAACTGTGAACCGTTGTCCGTCAAGATCCTTTGTGGGAATCCTAGACGTGTGAATATTCCTAATAATGCATCAGCGACGTGTTTGGAGTCACAGCTGGGCATAGGAACTGCTTCGGCCCACATGGTTGTTGTGTCCACAAGCGTTAATATGAATCGGTTTCGCCTCTTCGTTGCTGAGAGAGGTCCGATTATGTCTACTGCCACTTTCTCAAATGGAATTCCAGTGATTGGCGATTCACCCAACATTGCCGGTGGTGTCCGGTGTTTTGGTGATACTTTCTGACACTGTGGGCATGATTTTACAAACCGTTGTATGTCTGAATTCATCCCTGGCCAAAAGTAGTGAGTGGTAATCCGCTGTGTAGTAGCGTTGATACCCATGTGCCCACTGAATGGTAGACTGTGACCCATCTCTAAGATCTGAGTCCTGTATTGAGTTGGTACAACAAGTTGATTAAACTCTTGTCCAGCTCGTCCTGCTTTTCTGTAAAGAAGTGCTGACTTCATGAACAGATCACCTTTACGTAGAGGTAAATGTGATTTTGGCAGTTTTCTGAAGCAGGGTTCCAAGGTGCTGTCGGCTTCTTGTGCCCTCTTCAGTTCCTCCGTTCGAGGGATTGGCGTAGTTGTTTCTGGAGTTTTTGTTGCCTGTGATCGAGTGGTCATGGTCGCCATCGCCACAGGTTGAACCGGTTCTCCTAGAACGATAAATCTACAGCCGAGGATTACAGGATATATCGGATCGTCCAAGATTGCTGCCTTGATCGTCCCAGTGACATACCGCGAGGCTATGTTCACTTTTGCCACTGGAAGAGACATATTTGTTGAACTCTTCAGTGGTCCCTGTAATTCCACTATTTCCTCTGTCACCTGTTCGGGGTGAACTAAGGATGATGAGACAACACAGTCATATGATAATCCAGTATCATATAAACAGGTCGTTTTGAATCCATTTAGTAAGATGGATTCCACAACCGGAATACGAGATGAGGTGTCTTGATGAGGTGTCTGTTTGGACGTTTCACCAGTGCTCACTTTTCTCTCTTTTCGGTTGGCCAAACATGCCGCTGTGTGTGGAGGTGGCTTCTTTCTGCAACTCTGAAATGTGTGACCCCTAATTTTGCAATGGGTACAGAATGGTTTGTCCTCCCTCGGCGCTGTTTGGACTGAGTGTTGAGTGTTTTTCGGGGATTTCCCCTTTTTCCCGGTGGCTACAGTGTTTTCACCCTCTTTTGGCTGTGGAGTTTTGTTTTGAGAGGGGGTGTTGTTCGAACGTCCCTTTCCTCCCATCTCCTTTTGAGATTTCTCAAATCTCTCTGCCAGGATGATTATAGTTTCCAGGCGGTCAGCCCCGTTTTGGGTTAGGAATGCCTTCATTTCGTTCTGCATTTTCCCCTTGATCTGATCAATGATAATCATTTCACGGAGTCCTTCATAATTTTCCTCAAATCCTCCCAAGCAAGTCCATCTTTGTATGTATGACTTCAGTCTTTCCACTAGTTGTGCGTAGCTCTCACCCGGTTCCTTCCTTGCGGCTTTGAACCTGAGTTTATAAGATTCGGCGTCCACTTCGAATCGGCTCAAGAGTGCCGTCTTGAGTGTTGTGTAGTTCTGTTGTTCCTCTCTAGTGAGTCTTGAGAATACTTCATACGCCGTGGATCTTAAGGCCTGCGCCAACTTCGTCGCCCATCTACTTTCTTCAAGCCCACAGCTGACAGCCATTGCCTCGAAGCGTGATAAAAATCCTTCGATGTGTTCAGTCTGTTCATTAAAGGGTTCCAGAGGAAATGACATAGCTCCTGAATTAAGTTGAGAGACGTGAGGTGGTTCTGTCACTGGCGATCCTGATGAGGTTGAGGGTGTAGGACCACTCCCTTTCTCTATCCTCCGGATCTCCACTTCAATCTCCATTCTCCTCAACTCCAGTTGGTGTTGACGCTCTCTCTCCTTATCTTCCATTTCAGCCTGTAGTCGTTTCTCTTTCTCCTCCAATTCTGCTTGAAATCGTTTCTCTTTCTCCTCCAATTCTGCTTGAAATCGTTTCTCTTTCTCCTCCAATTCTGCTTGAAACTGTTTGTCCCTCTCAGCCAATTCAGCCTGAAGCTGTTTTTCTTTCTCAGCCAAGTCAGCCTGAAGTTGTTTTTCTTTGAGAGCCAATTCAGCCTGCAGTCTCTCTCTTTTGTCGAATGCATCTGAAACATAGTTAGCTAGCTCAAGGCCATCTAACCCGCATTCCCTACCTGTTTCTGTTATTTGGGCTCTAAACTTTGCAGTTTCCGCCATGTCTATAATTTATTGCTTTGCTCTGCCTATCAATATAATTGCAGTTAGTCTGATCCGCGTAAGTTTGTCAGTCCCTGATCTGCAAAGATACAACAGAGCATGTGCAATATTAAAAACACCCTATGTTATGTCTGTCTGTCAATGCTGGAAAAGCCAAAGGCAGCAGGCACTGAAATAACCACAATTAATTCCTAGTAAAGAAAAGAATCTGAAATTAGACAGAGTTTTCCCAACGGATAAGATTTTCCGGTGGTTGATGAAATGCTGTTAAGTTCAGACTCCACAGGAATAGAACACCTTCTCTGAAAGAGAAGTAGTGTTGGTAGAGTAGATACACACTATATATTTCACCTGGAGCAACTCTCTCTGAAGTATAAGCCTATTTGAACATGGCCCCCTTCTCCAGGAGTAAAATCAGTCACCTACTCTTATTTATCTATAAATGTCATTCATATCATGTGGCTGTCAATCAATACCCCACATGGTATCTTGTTAAACATTCTAGAAAATAACTGTGTTAATAATCTAAAGATAACTATGTTCATGTATTTTTAGGTGATTGTTTAAAGGTTAATATATGGGAACCATCCAGGACTTAGCCCACAATATGTCATATATTTTTGAAGGGAGTGGGAGATCACTGTAGTGCATGCCCCATCTCTAATAAAAGATGTAGAGCCCCATCCTCTTCTATCTTCAATAACCCCAGAATATGAACCTTGAGTTATCTGCAGGCCTCGTTCTATTAAGTATTGTCTAGGAGATATAGATTATGGCCCTGGTAAGAATGGTAATTTACTAACTGGGAATCTGCCCCTTCTCCAATGATTCTGATAGCTCTGGAGCCCCCTTATTGTTTATCAAAATCTGAGGAAAGTCTGGAGAATTTTCTCTGCCTGATTTAGATGAAGAAAACATGGATGTTGAGCAGTTGATAGATTTAGAGTCTTTTTATTTCCCCATTCAGTAAGTCATTATGAGTTAATTTATCTGTAAACAATCAAACACATAAACAATCACATCAGATTCTGACAACATGATGTACAAAGAAGTTGTTTACACAGATAGGTTTGAACTTGACAAATTAACAGAAGGTCAATTCATGTTAATCATTTATTGACTGGCCTGAGCCTTCTGGTCAGTACATACATCTCTATTGTGATTTACACAAAGTAATAGAACAGTTGTACATTGGACCATTGTCCCAGACAAGCAATAACAAGCATCAATATATGAGATGTCAACAAGTGTGAAAACATAGTAAACATTTTGATGTTGTACATATTAAGTATGATAGTGTTGTCTCAACCATATAATGTCAGTAGTTTTCCTGAAATTGGGGGTGTATTCAACCTATGAGAAAAGTAACCTGGTGACTGGAGGATTAGGTGAGCCAGGGTCCATTGACTGATGGATCCACTTCAGGTCTGCCCGTATAGCTCCTCCGAAGGCCTCCCCATGCTCTGCTCATAGCGAAGTCATCCTCCCTCTCACTTGTGGTTCATCTCTTTCTCTCGGCTTCCCTCCCTCAGGTCTGATTTAGGTGGTTAATTGGCTGCTGTGTTGGGTGGTTGTTGGTATGTAGCCACCAAGATCACTGATGAATATTCGCATAAATATATACATTCCTACCAATACAATAAATAAGAAGTAGGTCGGAAGAAATCTAAATTCCTGAAGTAGGAACTAGTTCCCCTCCCCTCCTTTTCTCTCTGAGCTAGTGTTGGGTTAAGTTGGGGTGGTCAGAGATTATCACACGGTGTACGCCTTGTATCAACTTGTTCCTGCTGTATGTAAGTTCTCATTTGACCGGGGTCAGTGAACGTGTACAGTAAGACATTGACAAGAGTGAGAATATGTCAAGATGCATGTAAATAAATGACATACATTTAGAACATTTCTTCCACTAAATGGTGTTTACAATGTGTATAAATAATTCTCTGTGTTTTCCCAATTAACTACTTCTTCTTCTTGTGTCCAATAACTCTCTTCCATTACCTGTTGTTGTTGTGATGTTGAGTGTTGGGTTGTGTGGTGATGAGTGGTGTGGAGTGGTGTTGTGTTTTAAGTTATGTTGAGTCATGAGTTAAGCTCACTGCGCGTGATGGTGTTCCGCGAAGCACAACTTTCTCATGTGTTGCAGTTCATGTGTGCCCTTATCTAATTAAATTTGACATAAATATAAATATTTATTTCGCCAAATCCTATTAATTCTATAGATAAAGGAGAAAGGGAAGATTGATTTCACTTTCAGCTTTCTAGATTGTAAATAGGCATAGATAAGTCTGTTTTAGAACAAGGCACTTGTTCTAGTACACGAACTGTCTTTTCAGCTGTAGATAGTGATGCATCTGTAACAATGTTTCTGGTGAAATGCACAAGATTGCTTTCGAATCATCACTTCTCACAGTTGTTTAGAATAGAATATAGTAGTGGAATGCACTTCTTAAAGTTAATAATTATCTCTAAGAATATCAGAGATTGTAGTTTCATCGAAGAGAATATTCTGCCCGGGAATGGCTTTGCGTCGTTAGAATCTACAGTCGAGCATTTTTACATTTCAGAGGTTTTAATTAATAATCATACATTTCAATTGACATCACAAACATGGGTTTACATTACTTGATACATCGGGTTCTTAGTCTAATCAAGGGCCAACAAACGTACATCGGATCCAGACTTTTGCCTTGCCCATTGAATTTTTGGTCACACATTCTTCTCACATCCGTCCATGGAGCGAGTTCAGACAAAAGTGCGGGCTTATTAACATTTCTGATGAAATAGTAATATATGTTAATTATGCACTGGCGCGAAGGCGGTCATGTGGTTTTCCTATCCAATGGTTTTCTGAGCTTGGTCTGATGAAATCTTTCCAAGAATCCACGTCATTTGTCACTTGTTCAGTTCCAGTTTTGATGTTAAGTTTTAAGTCCCAAATCTCCAATTGCGTTTGTGAAGTCAATTTCTTTTAATGTTGTTTCCTCTTTTTGCGGCAGTTGTTGGTAATGAATAATGTTGGCTGCGTTATGCCACATTAACTAATATTAGAATTAGGACCATGTTTGTGTGCCATGTGGCTTGCCGACAAGGGTAAAACGCAAAGCTCGTCACATGTGGCATTAGAAACATGGATAAATTACATTACGTGATTCTCGAAATTAGGTATCCACCTGCGGAAGGACACCTGAGTTAGTCAGTAGACGATTAGAGTTAAGATAAATTAATTATGTGCGTAACTTCGGAACTAGCGTATTTCTCTAGATAAAATACTTATTAGTTGAAGGAATTAGTTCAGAGAGTGAATAGTCCCAATTAATTATTCTTTATTAATCTCTTATCTTGCCCATAGTCAGATTACTACCATGTGGTCCAATATGGCCCACTTAACAAAGTTCAAACCTTGGGGGAATTCTCCAACCCTAATATTGTTCTTATATATATAGTGAAAGTAATCTTAAATCTAGCTAAGAAATCTTCTAGATAATTAATTATGTTTTAATTAATATAAGGAAGACTTGCTAGTAGTACAACTCATAACTCCTTAAGTGAACTTGGGGTGTTTCATTGATTTTAATGGTTCACTCGTGTACATCGTGAAGTTATAGTTGTTGTGTGTGATTTCATTTCATTCTATGGAATTCATCAATATGTGATGTTAATTCGTCGTGTGGAGTTTAGTTTGTGTGTTTTCATACTTGGAAAATGATGTGTGGTGTTTCATCGATTTAATGGTTTGTTAATGTATATGTGACGTCGGAGTTGTGGCGTCTGAGTTTCATTCCATTGAAGTCATCCTATATGTACTGTTAAGTCATTATGTGAATTGTGGTTCATGTTTCCATGATTAATCATGACTTAGAATATATATTTGGAATGTGGTCTTTGAAGTAGAGCATTGTGATTGTACATGTTTGATCTAAATGTCAGCAGAGAGAATAGGATATCATTTGTGTGCTGTTTCCATTAGATCAGTGTGCTGTTGTAGATTTCAGATAAGGAATCAAAATGTGTAAATTTAGATAATACATGCTATGAAAATTTATGAGACAAGCATGCCATGCAGGACATGGCCAAAAGAATTTACAATTCTGTCTTGAAGGATTATTCACTCCTTCTCACTGTCATTCACAGAGCCTGCACCCTGATCATCTGTAGCCGTAGTCACGACCGGTGATTGAGCTACGAACCACTCACTTGATGCAGCAGAGAGTGGAGTCCATACCACGATCCAGTCAGCACTGACAGCTTACCATCCAGGAGGCTAAGGATTATCAGATGAGTGGCTACCCACCCGTTTGCCACTGCACAGCAATCCTAATTTGTCCGCTATTGGCTCGGAGTCAATGATTATATCCTCTAGCTGAACCGTATCTTATAGAAATTTCAGGGATCTGCGTATCTCTTATGTGTCAGTGAGTTCCCAGTGGGGCTCACGTAGTGTTCTTTAGGATTAAACGTTATGTTATATTTGTACTTTTAACAACTGCGTCTGTCATTATAGAATTAGCATCATCAGATTGTGTGACGAGTGAAAGGACTACATCTATACGTATCATTCTGTCTTATCTCCTGTTGTGTGAGAATACATTAGGCAGTGGGGGCTCATTATTCATCCAGGCACGTTAGCAGGAATAACTTGACATACTGTCTTCGTGTGTTAGTACAGTTAGTCGTCATAACTTTCCGCCTGGCACTGTTTAGAAGTAGTGATCCATTCTGGGACTTTGTTAATCATTCTTCTAGAACTGCGAGCCATTTGATCGCTTCTTCAACAGTTGTTAGATTCTCTATTCGTAGAAGTCTATTTAGTATCTACTTTGATCCAATTCCATCCTAGTAGTATACGTACGCGACACTGGTGGCTCGGTCCGGGCATGACAATCCTATAGATTGTTGGGTTCAGTCGAGTATTCAACTTCATAGATAGTTCTAACTTTCAGTCACTAAAAAGAGATAGCTACTAATCATACTAGTTAATATATACATACTTATAATATAGGATAACACATACGTAGGATTAGTATAAGATAACATAAGTTAGGGCAAAGGTGAATTGCTGGCAAACGGGTAAGTGTTGTGTCAATGTGTAACATTTTTTATGCTTGTTATTGAAGATATTTGTGAATCTTTGCGACAAACACATTCTTGATTAAGTGAGTGAGTTATCCAGGTGTATCAACAGATATATTATTACATAACTAACATGTCTTCTGAAAAGCCACCTACTAAGGAGGAACTGCGAGAACAAGGAACATTGTTAGGTTATGAGGGTGCAGAGTTGGAAAAATATGTAATAGAAGAAGGAAGAACATGGCGCCAAGAACAAAGGGACATCATCAAGGAGAGAGAGAAGGAAGAACGAGAGGAAAGAATTAAATTACAAATCCAGATGGCGGAAATTGAATCCAGAGAGAAGATGCGACAAGCTGAATTGGACAACCAGTTGAAACAAGCTGAATTGGACAACCAGTTGAAGCAAGCAGAACTGGACAAGGACTTGAAATTAGCTGAGCAGTTAAGACAGCACGAGTTAGAACTGAGGAGATTAGAACTACAAAATCCTGATGCCTCCAGATTTAGCAGTGCCAGCTCTCCAACTGACAGTCAAGACATTTCCTCAGGACAACATATTACTCCAGGAGCAATGAGTTTTCCACTGGCCCACTTCGACCCGAAGGAGGATCAGATGGATGAATATCTTGACAAATTTGTGTTAATGTGTGAAGCCTACAATCTGCCTAAGGATAAATTTAATATTAAACTCTCCCAAGCACTTCGCGGTCCAGCGTATGACGTGTTTGCAAAACTCCCTCCAGGTCTTGAGAAGGACTTTGTCACACTCAAAAATGCTCTCTTGAAACGATATCAGTTAACTTCTAGTGCCTACAGGTTGAAGTTCCGTACAGCCAAACGGTCACAAGGAGAATCATTTCCTCAGTTCGCCTCACGGTTACACACTTATTTTAACAAGTGGGTAGAACTGAGTGATTTGGATGCTACTTATGACGGGCTGGCGGAACTAATACTTGTTGAGCAATTTAAAGATGTTCTTCCAAAACAGTTACAAACCTTTATTGCAGAGAATGGTGGTGCTCGGCTAGAGGAGGTTATCTCCCTAGCCGAACGATATTTAACTGCCCATGGCGAAGTAGCTACCACTAAATCTTGTAATTCTTCTACTGCTCAAAATACTCCTGCAACACAGAATAAGGGTTTTCAGCAGAACAACTCTTACGGTAAAGACACCAGAGGGCACACTGGGGGTCCGCACCAAAATCCTGGTTTTCAAAAACAAAAACCACCAGCGAACAATAGTGGATGGGGTAAACCTTACTGCAAGAACTGCAAAAGTAATGATCACCACACGAGCGTGTGCAGAAATAATCCCCCTACCCAGTATGCTGCGTGTATGATTACGGGGGCAAGTACCCAACAGAGCATATGTTCTAGTAATGGAACTAGGCCACCCACGGTTGAAACTATTCTGGTTAACGGTAGTCCAGTACTATGTCTCTATGACAGTGGACTCCAGTGTGATGCAATAATAGCTAAGCAGTTAGTGAAACCATCACAGTTAACAAAACAAACAGTTGTAGTCAAAGGGGCTACCAGGAGCTCTCCAACTATAATAGCTAAGATAGCCAAAGTACATGTGACATCTAAGTATGTCACTGGACTCATTTCAGCTGCAGTGATCGATGATCCGGTATATCCTTTCATGCTTGGTCGTAAGTATGTATATTTAGGAGAACCATCATCACCAATGATAATGGCAGCAGTGGAGACCCGGAGTCAGGTTGCACAGTCACATGAACCTATACTCTCAATCAACCCTCTACCTCGGGAGATTAGGGCTGCACAAAATGAATGTCCGACTTTAGCATCTTGTTTTGGCAAACTGCCAAACGGTAGAAATCCTCCAGCAGCTGGAAATTTCTATTTAAAGGACAAGTTGTTGTACCATAGGGCAGGAACTATGGGTACCGAACACGGGCAACTTGTCGTGCCGAAACAATATCGTAATCAGATATTGCATATGGGACATACCATATCCTTCAGTGGACATATGACTGTAGGAGTTACTACCCAGCGTATTTCTTGTCATTATTTTTGGCCGGGAATGACTGCTGACATACGAAGATACGTCCAGTCTTGTCCGGAGTGTCAACATGGCTCCCCCAAGCAGTGGTCTACTCATGTTTCCATAGGGGAAGGGTTAGTTTTGAACATTCCTTTTGAGCGAGTAGCTATAGACATTATTGGTCCACTGTCCACTTCTAAGAAGAAAAATACTTATATTTTAACTGTAGTAGATACAGGTACAATGTGGGCTGAAGCTACTGTACTGCCCTCCATCAATGCAACTAGGGTAGCAGAGGCTCTCCTAGAAATATTTACCAGAGTAGGATTCCCTATTCTGATTGTAAGTGATAGTGGTTCATTATTGAATGAGAAGTTAAGGGGAGAAATCTCCGACATCTTCAGGATGCACCATATCAACACAGGTTTTAGTCTCACAGAGAATAAGCGACTTGTGGTCAAATATACAGGGACTCTCAAATCGATCGTGAACAAGTTAGTCCAGGAGAAACCAGATAGTTGGGACACGTACTTATCAGCAGCAATGTTTGCCTATCGAGAAGTACCACATGTCGCCACCGGTCTTCCACCTGCTACACTATTGTTCGGACGACCAATTAAAGGACCGCTTGAGGCTCTTTTGAGAACCTGGACTGATGAAGGAACAGATGAGAGTGTCGTCAAGTCTTCACAGTATGTAGAGGAACTGAAACAGAAACTGCACACGGGATGGAAATTAGCTAACTCCACTCTCCGTCGTGCCAGAAAGAAACAGGCTTCCTTCTATAATAAACCTATTAGAAACCAGTCTCTAGAGGTAGGAGATAAAGTGCTAGTCTTATTAACCAAAGGGGATAATAAGTTAGAAATTGCGTGGCAAGGACCATTCATCATTAAAGAGAAGGTGTCCAGCAACAAGTACTCTGTTTCTATTCGCGGGAAAACTACAGTCTTCCACGTGAATTTACTCAAAAGACATTTTGAGAACAACACGAGCCCACCAGTTCATATTATGACTCTGGCAGTGGTTGATAATGGATCCAAAGGGGATCAATCCAGATGTGAGGAAGATGACGCGGCTGAACACGATCCCAACTTAGAGACGTCTAAAGGGAAAGTAAGGACGACGCGCATGAAGTATAGGGATCAAGACCAATTGGGTCGAAGGAGAGATGTTGGAATTGTAGGACCTTTATCAGTGACAGACGAAGGACAACCCGACCAACGAACGCAGAGTTTCCAGAGAAGATTTCCATGGAAGCGACATCAAGGGAGGAGGTTTCTTAGAAGGTGTCTTAGAAACGAAGAGTCTGAGAATTGTGAATAGACATTGTGCTATTGATGAAGAGGGGGACCTGTCCAAATGACCCATAAACGTCAGAGTAAGGGCTGACAAAACTATATGAGAGTTCGGGCTGGAGAAAAAGTTGCTTCTCCAACTTTTTTTGAACGATGGGCATTTGTGACAGGTTGGCCCACCTCTCAGATCGTTTTGTTACTAGATGGAGATAGCCCTCAGTAAACCCCTCTATGTATCCTGTAGTATTTTTTATTTTTATCTATATTTTCAAATATTAGATAAAAATCGTCTTTGGTTAGTGTATTTATATACATAAAACTATAGAGAGAGTTAAATACTATTTCTTCTTATAGTTAGAAGTAGATGTAGGGTAGAGTTCGTTTACAAGCCAAGAAATCAAGTCAGGCTGAATTTTATATTCAGATTTGGCTGTGAATAATAATTTGGCCACAGGAAGGGAACTCTCCTGGATGAGAAGTTAACTTCCGGTAGCACCCTAAGATCTGCCATTTTTTTCAGCAACCTGGAAGGAGAGGGGCTATCACGTCAATTGGCTAAAATTGAACACCTGTCTGTGTTTAAACATATTTTATTGCTGGCTCTTGTTAAGCCGAACAACAATCTAAAACATAGAAAAGCCAATGATAGTCTCCACTCCCGATAGGCCAGTCAAAATCTAGTTGCAGGGTGAGTTAATAATAATTTTGTTAAATATTTTTCTGTGTGTCAAAATGCCGGCAATATCTAAAGGCCATGCCGATCGATAATAGATAACATTAATTAAAACTAGTGTTAGTTAACTAATATTAGAATTAGGACCATGTTTGTGTGCCATGTGGCTTGCCGACAAGGGTAAAACGCAAAGCTCGTCACATGTGGCATTAGAAACATGGATAAATTACATTACGTGATTCTCGAAATTTGGTATCCACCTGCGGAAGGAAACCTGAGTTAGTCAGTAGACGATTAGAGTTAAGATAAATTAATTATGTGCGTAACTTCGGAACTAGCGTATTTCTCTAGATAAAATACTTATTAGTTGAAGGAATTAGTTCAGAGAGTGAATAGTCCCAATTAATTATTCTTTATTAATCTCTTATCTTGCCCATAGTCAGATTACTACCATGTGGTCCAATATGGCCCACTTAACAAAGTTCAAACCTTGGGGGAATTCTCCAACCCTAATATTGTTCTGTTCGAGGGGAACAGACCAAGAGGAAGACCGAGAGGAAAATACCTGGATGGCTTGGCCACATGGCATGGACGAGACAGGAACACTGAGCTGATCCACGACTCTGGTGATCGAGTGAAATGGCGAATCATGACCGCCCACGCTTTCCGGCATGGCACATGATTGATTGATTGAATATTGTTCTTATATATATAGTGAAAGTAATCTTAAATCTAGCTAAGAAATCTTCTAGATAATTAATTATGTTTTAATTAATATAAGGAAGACTTGCTAGTAGTACAACTCATAACTCCTTAAGTGAACTTGGGGTGTTTCATTGATTATAATGGTTCACTCGTGTACATCGTGAAGTTATAGTTGTTGTGTGTGATTTCATTTCATTCTATGGAATTCATCAATATGTGATGTTAATTCATCGTGTGGAGTTTAGTTTGTGTGTTTTCATACTTGGAAAATGATGTGTGGTGTTTCATCGATTTAATGGTTTGTTAATGTATATGTGACGTCGGAGTTGTGGCGTCTGAGTTTCATTCCATTGAAGTCATCCTATATGTACTGTTAAGTCATTATGTGAATTGTGGTTCATGTTTCCATGATTAATCATGACTTAGAATATATATTTGGAATGTGGTCTTTGAAGTAGAGCATTGTGATTGTACATGTTTGATCTAAATGTCAGCAGAGAGAATAGGATATCATTTGTGTGCTGTTTCCATTAGATCAGTGTGCTGTTGTAGATTTCAGATAAGGAATCAAAATGTGTAAATTTAGATAATACATGCTATGAAAATTTATGAGACAAGCATGCCATGCAGGACATGGCCAAAAGAATTTACAATTCTGTCTTGAAGGATTATTCACTCCTTCTCACTGTCATTCACAGAGCCTGCACCCTGATCATCTGTAGCCGTAGTCACGACCGGTGATTGAGCTACGAACCACTCACTTGATGCAGCAGAGAGTGGAGTCCATACCACGATCCAGTCAGCACTGACAGCTTACCATCCAGGAGGCTAAGGATTATCAGATGAGTGGCTACCCACCCGTTTGCCACTGCACAGCAATCCTAATTTGTCCGCTATTGGCTCGGAGTCTATGATTATATCCTCTAGCTGAACCGTATCTTATAGAAATTTCAGGGATCTGCGTATCTCTTATGTGTCAGTGAGTTCCCAGTGGGGCTCACGTAGTGTTCTTTAGGATTAAACGTTATGTTATATTTGTACTTTTAACAACTGCGTCTGTCATTATAGAATTAGCATCATCAGATTGTGTGACGAGTGAAAGGACTACATCTATACGTATCATTCTGTCTTATCTCCTGTTGTGTGAGAATACATTAGGCAGTGGGGGATCATTATTCATCCAGGCACGTTAGCAGGAATAACTTGACATACTGTCTTCGTGTGTTAGTACAGTTAGTCGTCATAACTTTCCGCCTGGCACTGTTTAGAAGTAGTGATCCATTCTGGGACTTTGTTAATCATTCTTCTAGAACTGCGAGCCATTTGATCGCTTCTTCAACAGTGGTTAGATTCTCTATTCGTAGAAGTCTATTTAGTATCTACTTTGATCCAATTCCATCCTAGTAGTATACGTACGCGACACCGAGTATCCATGGGAATAAGTGGACAACTCTGCAGCTGAGCAGAGCAGGGCACTCACTTGTCCTGACAGTTGGAAATGGCTGTCAAAGGTAGAGGTAAAAGACCCCATGTGGATGTGGAAAGCAACGGGAAACCACCACATTATCTTCCCAAGACTTCATGGCAAAACAAATTTCAAAGTTAGTGAACGACGTTAATGGCTGTCTTAGGACATCCTCGTCCGGTAGGGACAGTCATGAGCCACAGGTGACACCAGACCGTCATTCAGCAACTGATGGCAAAATAATAACTAATATAAATTCTGCTGTTAGCTGTACTAATATATTCTTCAGATGTCCATATGGCTAGGTCATCTGCAAGGAGGGTGTGTGTACTCTGGCTGGAAAATTTTCCGTGATGTCATTTATATTATACAAGGAATAATGATGATGAAAGAATTCCTCCTTGGGGGACGCCTCCAACAGCATCTTTTTGCCATTGAGGTTCTTTGCTGCAGATACAATCCGTCTCCATTTGTCTCTCTGGTTGACCTCCTCTTGCCAGTCGTTGATTCCAAGTGCTTGTAGGTCTGTATATATATTATCTCTCCACCGTCTTCTTGGTCTACCTCGGGGTATACGATCATTTATTTCCTGAGTGTAAGCGAGTTTTGTTTCCCTATTATCTTCCATTCTTTCTATATGCCCCAGCCATTGTAGTCTATTTGCCTTCATGATACCAGTGATTAGCGGGGACTTAAACAGATCATAAATGTCTTCGTTACTTCTTCTTTTCCACTCCCATTTTGTGTATCCCTAATGGGTCCAAACATGCGTCTTAAAACTTTGTTCTCAAAGGTTTGTAACAAGGCTTCGTCTCCTTTTGTTGTACTCCAGGTTTAAGAGCCATACAGCACAACTGGTCTGATCAGTTTTTTGTATATTGTGATTTTACGCCAACTCAGAGGCGGACATGCAACATAATGTTACAGCTTTCTCACATGCCTGTGCCAACTTTGGGCTCAATATCAACTTGGAGAAGACTGTAGTTATGTAACAGCCAGCTCCAAGGAATAATCACACTGTGCCGAATATCAAAGTGAATGGTCATAGACTAAGTATTGTGGACAAATTCACCTATCTTGGCAGCACTGTGTCACAAGCTGACACAGTTGATGACGAAGTGAATGCAAGAATCTCCGAGGCCAATGTGGCCTTTGGCAGACTGTACAAGAATGTATGGGACAGAACTGGAATAAGCCTGCAAACAAAGCTAAAAGTCCACAAAGCAGTTGTATTATCCACTCTGCTATATGCTTGTGAAACCTGGACTGTTTATCAGCGACACGCTAGGAAATTAAGCCACTTCCACACAGTCTGCTTAGGGAAGCTACTGAAGATTAAATGGCAAGACAAGATCCCAGACACTGAAGTCCTAGAAAGAGCGTCCATGGCCAGTATCCACACTCTTCTGATGAAGAATCAGATTCGTTGGGCTGGTCACTTGACTTGCATGCTCCCTAAACGAATTTTTTTTTACAGCGAACTGCGTTGTGGTAAACGCTCCCAAGGTGGCCAGAGGAAACGCTTTAAAGACACTCTGAAAATCTTTCTGAATGCTTTTGGAATTCATCATGACACCCGGGAGACTGCAGCCAGAGACCGAAATTTGTGGCGTGCATCATTACACAAGGGTTCAGTCATGTGTGAGGCAACCAGGACTGCAAGGGCTGTAAAGAAAAGGCAGGACAGAAAAACCACTGCAGGAAATCTTCCTCCAGAAACGTCAAGCATTCTTTGTCCACATTGTCAAAGAACATTTCGAGCCAAAATAGGCCTTATCAGCCATATTAGAACCCACGGCTCCATACTTTCAACCCCATTGGTTAAAATGAATGGTCATCATCATTCTTGATGGACAAACAACATATTCTGATTTTGGTGTTACGAGATAGCACATTTGATTTTAGTAGATGTTGTAGTGCATTGTATACCTTATTTCCAGAATTGATTCTAGATTGTATTTCTTCCCTTATGATGTTGGAGCAGTTGAAGATTGTACCAAGGTATTTGTACGTTTCCGTTCTTTTAATGGTCATATTATCTATTTGTATGTGGCCAGAGTTTTTAGCCATTCCTTCTCTTGAAATTACCATATATTCTGTCTTATCTTGGTTGACAACCAACCCCGACTGTTGGGCTTTTTCCTTTAAGTGAGTCAATATTTCCAATGTCTTTTGTTCATCTTCCCCTATAATATCTTTATCATCTGCACAACCAAGCAGCTTGGGTGTCCCTCCAATATCACATTCCTCTTTTACCTTCCTTACAACTTTCTCTAGAGCCATATTGAAGAGTAGCGGCGATAGTGCATCACCCTGTTTCAAGCCAGATGTTATTTGGAAAGGGTCTGATTTCCTGCCTTTATATATTACTATATTATAACGAAGACACAAACAATAGATTGCACGATTTATTGCCTGGCATATTTCGCTGCATCTCGTCAGGTACATACTGCAGAAATCACACAACTTACGTGAATTAATTAGATAAATCCTTCAAACTGAAATATACACATGTTCGCACAATAATGTCGATTGTCTACCACGGTAATTTTAAACTGACTAACATGTCTTTCTGCTTGCACAAGGACGGCTTACGAAGGTTGATTATTATAGCTTCAGCTAACTTTAACAATCGACTACTTTGTGTGTTGAATAACACACGGAAGGCAGTCTCTTTCAACCATGTGACCGCTCACGAGCACATGGCTCGCGACCGATGAAACAGGACTGTTCCGGTGTGTCGGCCTGCCTAGGCTACCATCTTCTGTGTGTAGTATCTTGTCCACGCAATTCGGAATGTGTTCCGAAACCCTGCAATGTAACGGTCGCTCAGTTCAACCTATGTAGAAAGCCTCGCATCTGCATGTAAATTGGTAAATACAATTTGATTTGGCGTACAAAGCTACAGGTTCTTTTACTGCTGGGATGGGGATCGGTTTGGTTCTGTACCTGATGACCGGAGTTACAGCACAGAATGTTCGCCCGACTGCTGTGATGAGCCGGTCCCGCAGACGTTGCATTACGTCATCTCCTCGGAAGGTTAGCTGGATGAATGGCCTGGAACTACGTTGCTTGTAGCTCGTCTGTTGTGATAATTAGTATATAGCCCACGTAACGACGGTAGAAGGCCAAGTTATTGATGTTTGAGGATCTCTTTTCTTCTAAGTGTGCCATGAAGATGTCCGCTAGAATAGGTCCAAGTGGGCTCCCCATGGCCACTCCGTCAATTTGGCGATATGACATGTTTAGAAAGTTGAATTGTATGTTGGTAGTACATAATTTTAATAGCCTCTCTAGAATAGCTGATGGTATGCCTAGTTTTAGTTGTTTGTCTCTAATGCGTTCACTTATTATATTCACGGTCTCATCTAATGGAACGTTGGTGAATAACTACAAAGAATGTTCGTCATGAGTGTGTCATATTTTTTACAGGAAGCCAAAGCAAGAACTCGGCAGAGTCAGGGTCAATTTACAAAATGCACTTATGTGTATTCAAATGCACGATCACTATGCCAGTAGGCACACATACTAGTCATTTCACTGCTATGGCTACCAACCACCACTACAAACACCTTATTTTATTGTAAGAGAACGGCTGTAATAGAAAGCTGATCAAATACAAGTTTGCCAAGAGACATCTGTTACAACAGCTTTGCTAGTCACACCCCAAGAGAACAGTGTTTTTAAA
The DNA here is from genome assembly GCA_963921405.1 of Cepaea hortensis. Lineage (NCBI taxonomy): Eukaryota > Metazoa > Mollusca > Gastropoda > Stylommatophora > Helicidae > Cepaea > Cepaea hortensis. The sequence continues at coordinate 472,988,566 of OY992876.1, read as the reverse complement.
ACTTCAACAGATGAAACTTAAATATTCAAAGAATATTATAATGCAATACATCAATAATACTACAAGTTATGTTGTCTGTCATTACCACTTCAAAGTAGAAAATCCCTTACAATAATCTCCACCCCAGTAAGTGAACCAAAGTCATTTTTAGTCAGCCATTGGTCACACAGCCACTCAACTTTAGCATAATCAACAACGAACAAAAGAAGAAGCATAATCAACAAACTATTATTCAGATGTCAACAATTGTACTATTATTCATAATGGTGTATTTCATTAATGTCCTTTACAAAGAATAACAATTTCTAGTTCATTACACAAGAGCACACAACTCGGGATATTCCATCACCAGTTAAACAAAGTTAGCTAAACAAGTTAACCCAGTGAATTTTGAAATATGATAAACAAAACTATGAAAACAGTCACAAATTTACACCAGAAAAGAACACAAACACAAAGCAAACAAATGTTACAATTCATGAAACCCCTGGACAGCTCAGTCGGTATCACTGTTTCCCTATCAGACTGTGGCTGTAACAGTTGCCAAAGTGCATGTGATAGACTAAATGTTTTGCGTATCCTTTTACAGGACTTAGCTGTCAACAGCAGCATCTTTCAGCTGTCTGTTGATCTCTTGGCAAGATTACGCTCAGTAGTTTGCCATTGCTTTCTGAGCGGCCGGCTCAGTATCCGCAAGTCACGAGCGGGGGTCGAACCACCTCAGTTCTCGCTCCGCTGCGAGACTCTGCGTGATAAACGGGATTACAGAGAGAAAGTGTTGTAACCCCACAGCCAGAGAGACCGGCATGTGATAGACTAGTGTGGCAATATTATTTTGTGTGGGCTTCTAATCAGTTGTGATAGGATAGTCATCATTATTTGTAAATGTAGAGGCTGAAATTATGGGCACACATACACAATTGTGCATACATAGTATATAGTATGTACTCAATGCAGAAATAGTTTACACTGGCAGTTAGGGCAGGGAAGACTGGCCAATGTTTGCTTTACACTGTATAATATAATTTTTTCATTAGTATACCCTCGAAAAGCCGGCTTCGTGGCTTAGAGGTTATGACTTTTCTCCGTAATCTCGTATACTCTCGTCAGGTAACGTGATGACGGTTCAAATCAGCAGTGGTTCGAATCGCATCGGTAACTTACGGGGTATGTGAGCCGGCCGCTCAGAAAGCAATGGCAAACTACTGAGCGTAATCTTGCCAAGAGATCAACATACAGCTGAAAGATGCTGGTGTTGACAGCTAAGTCCTGTAAAAGGATATGCTAAAGAAAAAAAAAAAAAAAACCTCGAAAGGTTAGTTGAAAATACACTTGAGATCTGGGGAACAATGAGTCTGTGGAGTAGGTTTGGGTGGCTGGTAATGATGTTTGATGAATTCAGCTGAACATACATTTGATTGTAGATCATTGTTAAGAAATTCTGTCTTCTTTTAGCGTGTCATTGCAGGAAATAATTATAGCTCGATTAAACAGTGTCCGTACCAGGCCACGCTTACATTGAATAGGTGCAAAGCTATTTAAATTCAGGCATTAGGCCATCCGTGTTCCCTTTCAATAGATCTTTGGATAGTGCCATCCTGTCAATATTGAATTAATATTTATAAGAATGATAAGTCGTCATTATGTTCATGATTAACAGACAAAGAAATATCCTAGTGAGCTTTGTTCATAGTTTGCTTAGTTAGTTATTTAGTCAGTCAGTTAAGTTACTTAATTAGTTTCAGTTAGTTATTTAGTGACGGTTCCAACTTTATGGCAATGGGTCATCCCCATTATGCTCCGTTCCTGTGTCAGTGAATATCACACAGAATGCTCTGCACTGCCCTATGTGAACAATGGAATAGACAGGAGTCTTGGCAAGCCAACAGCCCACACAGATACTGTGCATAATGCAGCCACCAGAATGCCAACACAAGTCCTCCACGAAAAATAGTTCATTGTCGATGGAATCGGCAGTCACCAGAAAGACTTAATTAACACGGGCTTTATTTTACTTATTTATTTTTTTAATGTTACACAATGTATAACATATTTTCATTCACCATTTTCCACGTTTTCCCATTTTTTCCTAAATTTGAATGTTCTTGTGAGGATGCTCACGATAGTCGTCAGTGTATGTGTGTGTAAAAAATGGAAGTTTATTTATATTCGTTTTAGTGATTATGCGAGGCAGCATGTGTGTGTGAGTGAGTGTGTGTGTGTATATGTGTGTGCATGTCTATATGGGTGTGTGTGTGCACATTTGTGTATGTGCTTGTGTGAGTATGTTTTTATGTGCGCGTACATGTGTTTATATATATGTGCGTGTGTATATATGCATGTGTATATGTTCGTGTATATGTTTGTGTGTATGTGTGCATGCATGCAGTGTATGTGAGGGAATGTATATTTGTGTGTTATGTGTGTAAATATGTGTTTATGGGTGTGGATGTGTGTGTGTAACAGTGTACCAGGACACCCGGGGGCTAGACAGGTATGGTACACAGGGACCTTCCCTCCCTGCACTGACCCCTCACACCAGTCTACTATACCCCTAAAAGATTCGGGATCCACCTGGCCTTCCCTCCCTGCCTATAATCCCTTCTCGATAGAGGGCTCACCCTGGACGACACATAAAGACGTAAGCGAAGACATGGTAACAGAAATATAGACTTAAATATATTAAAAAAAGAGTCGCGATGTGAAGGATAAACCGTCGGTTAGACAAAAGGGCTATGTACAGAGCTGACATCAGAAAGTGGAAGTGTCAAAGATGATCCCTGTCATCATCAAGCACTATAGACTCAGTGGAATATTCGTCTGGTCGGTTCCGTTGACTCACCGGGTTCCCTCCACATAGAGTTGACTTGGGAATTGAGGACCCTTCTTGCTTCATCCAAATCCCGATGAGTTCTAATTGGGAACAGCCATTCTGAATCCTTAGACTGACCGTCCCTATCACAATGTTCAATAACAGAGTGTCAACCAGTGACGTAACCAATACACTGGCTGGAACAAATTCACTGCAAAGACTAAACATATCATCATAACTGTTCTGACCCCAACTGGGTCTGGTCAAATAAATATGAGATAGTGATGGTTTATATATAACAATAAAGTCAATAAGATGATCTGTTTTGTAGACCACTCCTGGATCTTTCAAATCAACAATCGCCCAACTGCATCACTTTACCTGCATCTCAAGATTGTCTCACAAAACATACTTGCCGGTAGGTTGGTATGACTTTCAGGTTGACTTTCAATATAGAATTCTGGCCTGGCGTGCTCTCAGTATAGAGATCTTGCATGTTCCAAAGTCGGTCTCACTGGAATGAGCATGTCCCAATTCTTCCATCTCAAAATAATCATTTGACAATAAACTGCAATGCAACCTGGAATGCTACCTGGACGCAACTTGAAGTACCACTTAGACCGTCCACTAGAAAGCAGACCCTGCAAGGAGAGGAGTAGGGTGAGGGCACTCGGCTACGTTTTTTATGGTGTTTAAACCATGTGTTTCCAATTATCATATCATTGATATTTGCCCATTCTATTAGCTTTTCCCCGCTTTCATTTCTTGTACCTAAACCATAATTCCCCACTACATCCTCCATTTTCCCCTTTCCTACTTTTGCATTAAAAACTCCAAGTATTATTTTTATTTCCTGTGATCCAATCTGAGCCATCACCATTTCTATTTCATCGTAAAAATGTTGTATTTCTTCATCACTACTGCTTGTTGTTGGTGCATATACTTGAATAATATTTATATCTATTGGTTTGCCTTTGATTTTGACCAAAATAACTCTGTCTGAAATACACCAGTATCCATTAAGTGACTTGGCTGTTTTTTCGTCAAGTATTATTCCTACACCTTTTTCATGTGTATCCCCTCCAGAATAAATTATTGTGTGATTGTCAGCTATAATTTTGCCAGATCCCTTCCATCTCATCTCACTAACGCCTAGTATATTCATTTTCATGCTATCAATTTCTCTTAGAACATTGTTCAACTTTTCTAGCTCATTTTTAATGTCCTAACATTCCATGTTCCTACTCTAAATTTATTTTATTTATAATTTTGCCATCAGTAGCTGGATGACTGTCTGGTGTCACCTGTGGCTCATGACTGTCCCTACTGGATGAGGATGTTATAAAACAGCCATTAACGTCGTTCACTAACTCTGATATATGTTTTGTCATGAAGTCTTGGGAAGATAATGTGGTGGTTTCCTTTTGCCTACCACATCCACATGGTGGTTATTTTACCTCTACATTTGATGGCCATTTCCGACTGTAAGGACAAGTGAGTGCCCTGCTCTGCTCAGCTGCAGAGTTGTCCACTTATTCTGGTGGATACTCGGTCCCCAGAGCTGTGTTAGCCACACCGTGGTGTGTTTCCCATTGTCAGCATCTCACACAAAGCACCCTTCATTCGTCATTTTACACGCTACAGGAGTTTCTTCACATGCATTCAAAGAGTTCAAACGTTACATGTGGGTTGATCCTATTTATTTATGCCTAACAGCATTATCAACAGAATGTGTGCATTGTACAACAGTTTCCCGCACACATGGCAGTTAATTATCACATCACTCTTATATACATAGATGCTAATTAACACTCAGCTATATCAGTCAATGTAATCACAAAACAACCCCGCACTCAGTACTCGCTATCTTCGCTCGCAAAACTGGCTCTCACACCCACGATCAATACACTCACTCAGATACATGCATCTTCCCTCTAATGTGTCCAGTCCTAGTCTGAAGCCTTCTGGTATTCGGCCTGCTAACCACGTGGTACTTGATCCCGTACGTCCCGGGCTAGTCGGGCTGTATCAGTAGTCACGCCGTCCTGGCTGTCCGGTCTTGTTGTGCAAGCTTGAGTGTCGGTCAAGGACATAGTCCTGTCTCTCTGTCCGTGTGTCCTGTTCACAGACTTGTGTCCCCTTTATAGCTGGATTTTGTTGTCCCATCTATGTCCTGTCTATGACATCTCTATTGTCCTGTCTATGACATCTCTATTGTCCTGTCTATGACATATCTCTATGTCCCTGCCTAAGTCCTGTCTCTGATATCTCTATTGTCCTGTATATGTCCTGTCTCTATTCCCCAACACACTGACACCCATCCTCTACCGCAGGGAGGTGCAGTTGGAATTTTCCCTTCATAAAGCTATGGTCTGTGACCAAAACTCTCCAGTACTTTTAAGAGGACACTAAATACTAATATATTCTTCAGATATCCATATGGCTAGGTCATCTGCAAAGGAGGATGTGCGTACTCTGGCTGGAAACTTTTCCGTGATATTGTTTATAAATGCTAGAAATAATGTTGGTGAAAGAACTCCTCCTTGGGGGACACCTTGCTCCAACAGCATATTTTTGCTGGTTTGTCCTTTTACTTTTGTCCTGGCAGTTGTTCCCAAGGGAGTGGTTGATCCATGTGTACATTTCCCCCACAAACATCCATTTTTTGCAGTTTTACTTTCAGTCCTTCCTTCCACACTTTATCAAATACTTTTTCTCCCGGGAAGGTTAACCCGGTCAACAAATGCCCGCAGAAGTCGGATGTGTCGGCCTAACGGCGCAAGAACGCAGCTCTGCTGTAAACAGGCACAACGCAATCACGTCCGGAAAAAAAAACTCCGGATGAACGAAGAAGAAGAAATACTTTTTCTAAATCTATCCAGACCTCTAGTGTGTGCTTTTTCTTTTGGAAGACATTCTCTATTTCCTGAGCTATATAGGTTATTTGATCTTCAGTGGATCTGTACTTTCTGAATCCTGCTTGGTGTGGTGTTAAGAGTTGGTTTTCTTTCAGATGCCGTGTTAGCCTGCCATTGATAATACGTTCCATCAATTTTTCTACACAGCTAAGTAAGCTGATAGGTTGATAGCCATTTGGTTCTTCCAGGTCTTTTCCTTTCTTTGGGACTGGTATTAGTATAGCTTCCTTCCATGCCTGTGGGACTATTCCTCTCTTCCAGCTGTAATTTAGGACTGCTATATTCCTGGTGATTTCTTCTTTTTTAGGGTATTCATCATTGCCTGTTCCATTTCTTCCATTTTTAGATTTGCCATTATATATTCTGCTGCTGTTTCTGTATTACTATGTGTCTGTTTATCATTGATTCCTTTCTTCTGCTCGGTTGTAATATCAATGTGGTTTGCACTAGCATAGTGTTCCATTAGTGCCATTCTGGCCTTTTTTCCTGTAAGCAAAGCATTCCCTTGTTTGTTATTTGTTTGTGTCTGGGTCTTTCACTGTTCATGGCTTTCACTAGTTTCCATAGTTTGTTTCCATCCCTGTCAATGTTCACGTCTTCCATTTTTTCCCTCCAAGAAACTCTTGTTGTTTGATTTATTGTTCTTTTATATTTTGCTGAGATGGCTTTGACAGAGATGTTCGCTTCAGTTGTTTATTCTCTCTCTGCTGTCTATCTGGCATCTTAAACTTGATATAATGATAAAGGACGTGAAAATAAGAATTTATAATCTCTATAGCCCAGCAGATAAGGACCTTACACTTTCAAACATGAAATTTATTGAAACAAACTGCCCCCACCAGACGAGGATGTCCTAAGACAGCCATTAACGTCGTTCACTAACTGTGAAATTTGTTTTGCCATGAAGTCTTGGGAAGATAATGTGGTGGTTTCCTGTTGCTTTCCACATCCACATGGGGGTCTTTTACCTCTGCCTTCGACAGCCACTTTCGACTGTCAGGACAAGTGAGTGCCCTGCTCTGCTCAGTTGCAGAGTTTTCCATTTATTCTGGTGGATACTCAGTCCCCAGGACTGCGTTAGCCACAGCGTGGTGTGTTTCCCATCCTCTACCACAGGGAGATGCAGTTGGGATTTTTCCTTCCTAAAGTTATGATCTATGAGAGGCATACCAAGAGAAATGATGCTGGATGGATTGAGACGGAGGCATGGAGGAATACCATCAGCAGAGTTGATCCAGAACACCAACGATCGAGATCTGTGGAGAGCCATGAACGACTACACCAGCTGGTAGGGCACTTGATGATGAACCGCAGAATACAGCAAGCCTTATTAGCAATAGAGGACTGGTCGAAACCATGGCTAGTGAAGATAAGTGAGGAGAAAACAGCATGCACAGTGTTCTCTCTCTCAAATAAAACTCAGTACCCTAAGCTGGTACTGAATGGAAAAATATTGCACCATGAAGAAAATCCAAACTATCTAGGAGTTACCTTTGATCGTCACCTGACGTGGAAGTCACAGGTTGAGAAAAATTGAACAAGAGCAAGGTAAAGGATGGAAATCATGAAAAAGCTTGCTGGTACAACGTGGGGAGCAGATGAGAAAGTTCTCAAGAAGTTGTATACTGGACGGGTGAGGCCAGTACTGGAATATGGCATTGCAGCTTGGGCAACAGCAGCTAAGTCAAACTTTAACAAAATAAGTAGAGTCCAAAACCAAGGAATGCGAATCATAACTGGAAGCCTGAAGACAACGCCTATTAATGAACTAGAAAAGATCACTTGTTTACAACCAATGCAGGATAGAAGAGATAGTAGAGCCCAACAACAAGCAGAAAAAGTTAGAAGATTGACAGACCACCCCATGTATAAAAGGTTGAATGGTTTTGGAAAGGGAAGATTGAAGCGTTGCAACTTTGTAGAAACCACAAAACAAAAGATTAGGGCAGATCCTATACTTAACATCAAACCCATTTACAATGCACACAAGTTCCCATCTTGGAGACAGAAGCAACTGCCTGAGACAATAGAAAACATTCCTGGTATTGAGAAAAAGAACACTCAGAATGAAACAGAAAGAAGAAAAACAGCCCTAAACTACATAAAAGATCATAACCCAAGTAGCAATTGGACCCATGCATAAACAGATGGATCAGCCAAAAATTCAATAGAAAATGGAGGAGCAATTCTCCTAAATTAAAAAGAAAATGGAGTGGAGAAAAAAAACTGTCAGTGGCAACTAGAAAATTCTCAAGTAACTTCAAAGTAGAGGTAGAGGCTTTGAAAACTGCCGCAGAAATGCTCTTGATGGAGGAAAATAAAGAGAAGCAAATAGCTATCTTCACAGATGATGCAAAGTCAGCTGTCTCAATATTGAACTAGCAGACCTAAGATCAACACTCCATAGACTATGTCCAAAACAGTTGTAATACAGTGGATCCCATCACATTGCAGAATACATGGAAATGAAGAGGCTGACAGACTAGTAAAAGAGGGCGGACGACTACCTCAGCCTGACATAGACATAACCTATATTGAGGCAAAGAGGTTTATAAAAAGCGCTTATAGAACCAAATGGGAATCAGAGCATCAAGGCCACCAGAAAGATGATGCATATTACACACTCGACTGAAGTGAACAAGTAGCAATCTTCAGACTCCGCACAAGACATAACAGGCTGAAATACCACTTGTTCAATAAACTAAAGATAGGAGATACCAATGGATGTAACTGTAGAACTAGTAAAATGACAGCTAAATATTTGCTGCAGGAGTGCCCAATATATGCAAAACAGAGAAAGATATTTTGGCCCACGCCTGCTTCATTTGATGACAAGCTCTATGGAGATATCAACAAGCTCAAGTTGACCGCAGCTTACTTTAATTACATTCAGGTTGACATCTAAAGGTGCATGAAGAAGTACTTAGACTGCTACACTTCATACCACAGGTATGTCAGTAGCAAAAGCGTCCCAGAGGCATGAAATGGAATATTGCTCAGCTAGCAAATCCATTACGTGGAAAGTCCGAATCAAAAGCTCATTGTGTGGGTATTATCAAAGGTGGAAAAAGCGTCCCAGTGGCACGAAATGGAATATTGCTTGGATAGCAAATCCATTACATGGAAAGTCTGAATCAAAAGCTCACTGTGTGGATGTCATCTGCAGACTGCATTCTTCTGGTTTCCGGAGGAACAGCTTGTGGTGACTGGAAGGCCCAATATACAGAAGTGAGGCTAAGCAGCCATGTACAGGACGTGATGATTCTTTGAGTGAGCCCAGTACCAGAGCGCTATGTGTCGACTCTGCAATTATGGAAGCCTCCTTGAATGGTGGGGAATGCCAATGGTCTGCCCCTCCCTTCCCTTGAGGGCTGACTGGGATGTCTTCGGCTGTTCTAAATGGGCCAGCTGGGATTGGGATAACACCACAACAGTGAGAGTCAAACGTCCTAAGAAACCCCCGGGAAGGTTAAATCGGTCAACAAATGCCCACAGAAGTCGGATGTGTCAGCCTAATGGCACAAGAACGCAGCTCTGCTGTAAACAGGCACAGCAAAATCACGTCTGAAAAACCGCTCTGGATGAATGCAGCAGAAGAAGAAGAAGATCCTGAACAGGGACCGAGATCTGAAGAGACACACGAACACCTATGGTAGCTGGCAGTGCACATGATGATGATGCAGTCTTATATGTTTCTTCAGAGTGCTAGATTGAGCAAAAAAAGAACCACAATCATCACACTTGTAAGGTTTCTCCCCTGTATGTGTTCTCTTATGGTCCTTCAGATGGCCAGCTTGAGTAAAAGAAGTACCACAATCATCACACTTGTAAGGTTTCTCTCCTGTATGTGTTCTCTTATGGACCTTCAGGTGGCTAGTTTGAGTAAAAGAAATACCACAGTCATCACACTTGAAAGGCTTCTCTCCTGTATGTGTTTTTGTATGTCTCTTCAGACATTCAGCTTGAGTAAAAGAAGCACCACAATCATCACACTTGTAAGGTTTCTCTCCTGTATGTGTTCTCTTATGGTCCTTCAGATGGCCAGCTTGAGTAAAAGAGATACCACAGTCATCACACTTGTAAGGTTTCTCTCCTGTGTGTCTTCTCTTGTGGTACTTGAGACTGTTAGCTACAGTATAAGATGCACTACATTCATCACACTTGTAAGGTTTCTCTCCTGTATGTGTTCTCTTATGGTCCTTCAGAGTGCCAGCTTGAGTAAAAGAAGTACCACAGTCATCACACTTGTAAGGTTTCTCTCCTGTATGTGTTCTCTTATGTCTCTTCAGATTGCCAGCTTGTGTAAAAGAAGCGCTACAATCATCACACTTGTAAGGTTTCTCTCCTGTATGTGTTCTCTTATGGTCCTTCAGAGTACCAGAGTGACTAAAAGAAGCGCTACAATCATCACACTTGTAAGGTTTCTCTCCTGTATGTGTTTGCATGTGGTACGTCAAACTGCAAACTTGAGTAAAAGAAGCACCACAATCATCACACTTGTAAGGGTTCTCTCCTGTATGTGTTTGCATGTGGTACTTCAAACTGCCAACATGAGTAAAAGAAGCACCACAATCATCACACTTGTAAGGTTTCTCTCCTGTATGTGTTCTCTTATGGTACTTCAAACTGCCAACTCGCGTAAAAGAAGCACCACAATCATCACACTTGTAAGGTCTTTCTCTTGTATGTGTTCTCTTATGATGCTTCAGATTGCCAGCGTGAGTAAAAGAAGCACCACAGTCATCACACTTGTAAGGTTTCTCTCCTGTATGTGTTCTCTTATGGACCATCAGATTGCCAGCGTGAGTAAAAGAAGAACCACAAACATCACATTTGTAAGGTTTCTCTCCTGTATGTATTCTCTTGTGTTTCATGTTCTTTAGACACACAAGATGGTCATCTTGAATCAAAAGAACATCCCATTCATTAGATATGTTTGACATCCTTTCACCATGTGTTCTCTTATATCTGTATACACAAACATTTGGACTTGAAACATCAGACAAGGCTCCTGTGTGAATTCTTTGAGAGCTATAACTGATACAACCAAAAAGCTCATCAAGAGACTTTGCAAAGCTCTGTGTATGTTTTTATTTTGTTTCCTTATTTTGCTGCTGACAATTCTCAATAGCCAGAGATAGTTTATTAGTTAGTTAGTTAGTTAGTCGACAGATCATCCTCGTTGCACATCGGACCATTCAGTCCATAAGTGCTCGGATCCCCTCCTCAGCAAATCCCGCAGCGTGTAGCGGCTAGTTTATTGTTTGTATCAATCACAGAAAACACATTTTCTGACAATTGACAGCAATGTTCATGTTTTACTGATGCTTTACAACTGTTCTCAACCATTCTTGACTCTGAGTGACTGTGTTCTGTCATTTCTTGACTGATGCCACCCCCAGCTATATCTACCATTTTACTGAAGCTGTGACTCTTGTCCTCACACAGAACATCTGATAGTTCTTGTTTCACAACCTTCATATCTGTGCTTTCACATGTCCACTCTTGTGAATGCTCTTGTATGGAATGGCATGGGGACCAAGAGTGTATTTCTGAAACAGACCAACGAAAATAATTAATATCCTCATGAATAAACCAGGCATTGATTATGAACAGATGTATATGTGTAATAAAGAAGGCACACATTGCAGCTATAGACAATCAATTTCATGTGAACAAAAGATGGAGAAGCAGAATCATTAATATGCTCATATGTGAACTGCACTACGTATGATATAATGTGATGTATGATCTATGTTCATGATGATCTAGGCTGATGTATGATCTAGGCTGATGTATGATCTAGGCTGATGTATGATCTAGGCTGATGTATGATCTAGGCTGATGAATGATCTAAGCTGATGTATGATTAAGCTCAAGTATGATCTAAAAGGGGTGAGGTGACTGTGCTAGTATAAATTAACAAATCAACAGGTACTGTAAATTTAATTTATTACTGAGATTTTCACTTATGAAGTCTATTTTAAGTACATTTATCTCTAAACAATTTATAACAGCAAGCAATACTGATATTTCATTGCAGTCACAGTCAAGAGTGTTAACCTCCTGCCTGAAACTAACATTTATTGTGCAACTTGAGGTGTCATATTAAAGAAAACAATCTAAGGTGTCAGAAGGAAAAAAAATTTGAAATAGAATGTCAGGAAAAAAATCAATGTTGGGATGCACATCTAAGAAAAATATCTTTTAATTAGGATGTCTAAAAATAAAACTTCCTCATTGTAACTCAGTGTTCTTGGTCCACACATCTGCTACAGTGCACTGAATTCCACGAGGTGTCCACCTTCCCATTAGTTTAGCAGAAACACTAGTTATTTAGATTAAACTTTTAGAGGAAAAACTTATAGCTGATGTTCACTGAATAGACTCATACATTCATCATTATCATGTGCCTTGCCAGCTGGCACAAACATTCATATCTCTCCACAGATCTTGGTCCCTGGTGCTCAGAATCAAATCTGCTGATAATATCCCACCATGCCACTGTCTCAGTCTATCCAGCATGCAATCATCACAGTGTTTTCCAATTCCCCTCTTCTAACTACATGACCAAATAATGATGTTTGTCTCCTACTTATGGCTGTATATAATGTTCTGGTGGCATTAGTCTTTACCAGGTAATCATTGTTAGTTCTCTGGAGATCAAACGTACTCATCCCCTCTGCTGTGTGTCCACCGTGACGAGGTAGAGGGGCTTGCGTGTCCCAATGACCCCAAGAGCTATGCCGACGGTAGCACAGCTACTGGTAGGGCCACCCATGTCGGACAGGTCAAGGGAGAGGGACCAGACGAAGAGACACACAAACCTGCTGCCTTGTAGGTAGACTGGGGACAGTCAAAGGCTAGGGAAAGCACCCCGAATAAATGCTTGTCGAAATCGGATGTACTGAGCCACAGGCTTGACAAAGCAGTGCAAGGTAAAACCTGCTGCCTTGTAGGTAGACTGGGGACAGTCAAAGGCTAGGGAAAGCATCCCGAATAAATGCTTGTCAAAATCGGATGTACTGAGCCACAGGCTTGACAAAGCAGTGCAACGTAACTTAATTCATGATGTCACAAATCTAAATTAATCGTTATGGTGCTAATCCCGCGAAGTCCCATCAGGCGGCGATAGTGCCGGGCCCCCTGCCTCGAGGGGGTCCACCCATGACTACTGGTGGTCACCTTCCCCTGTGCTGTGGAGTCAAGGCACAGAGGAGTAGGTTAAGAGCTATTGACCAAATACCCCGGACACTCAACATACTACAATGGAATGCCGAAGGAGTTTACAAGAAGAAACTCTCCCTAACACAGCGTCTTCATAAAGATAGAATAGATGTGGCATGCATTCAAGAGACACACCTCAACGCCAATCGCAAATTCTCAGTCAGAGGATATCAGGCCACACGTTTTGACCGCGAAGGACACAAAGGAGGAATTCTAATACTTACACGAAATACAATACCTTGCAGCGAAGTATCTGTGATCTCTGACAACCAAACGGAAATTATAGGTGTTGATATAATGATAAAGGACGTGAAAATAAGAATCTACAATCTGTATAGCCCAGCAGATAAGGACCTTACACTCTCAAACATGAAAATAACTGACACAAACTGCATTATTGTCGGAGACTTTAATAGCCGTTCAGAAAAATGGGGATACCCAGATACTGACAAAAGAGGAGATGAATTGGAGGACTGGGAAATAGACTCAAATCTCCATCTACTCAACAAAGCGGATGACACACAGAGCTTCTACTCCAGAAGATGGCTTACCACTTCTACTCCAGACTTAGCTTTTTGCACAGGAGACATCCTCCACAAAATCGATCGCCATGTGCTGGACCAATTAGCAGGTAGTGACCACAGACCAATCAAGCTTGTAATGAATATGGAGTATGTTCCACAGGAGCAAAAGCCCTTGCCCCGCTGGAATTACAAACGAGCAGATTGGGACAGATTTGCCATACTAACAGACAAATATTGTGAAAACATAAATACACGATATGGCAACATGAAGCAAATGGTGGAAAGTCTAAACAGAGCGATAATACAGGCAGCCACTGAGTCTATTCCAAGAGGAGCGAGGAAAAAATACAAACCATACTGGACTGAAGAACTACAAAGTTTGGAGGAGAAAGTTGAAGATGCCAGGAAGACAGCAGAGAGAGAACAAACAATTGAAGCAAACATCTCTCTCAAAGCCATCTCAGCAAAATATAAAAGAACAGTAAATCAAACAACAAGAGATTGTTGGAGGGAAAAAAAGAAAACCTGAATTTTGACAGGGATGGAAACAAACTATGGAAACTAGTGAAAGCCATGAACAATGAAGGTCCTAGAAACAAACAAATAACAATTAAACAAGGAAATGCCTTGCTTACAGGAAAAAAGGCTGCAAATGCACTAATGGAACACTATGCAAATTCAAACCACATTGATATTACAACCGAACAGAAGAAAGCAATCAAAGACAAACAGATACATCATAGAAATACAGAAACAGCAGCAGAATATATGATGGCAAATCTAACAATGGAAGAAATGGAACAGGCAATGAATACCCTAAAAAAAGAAGAAATCACCAGGAAAGGATGGAATCACAAATGAAATGCTAATAGGACTAGGCACCAAGGCAAAGAAGAAACTACTAGCAGTCCTAAATAACAGCTGGAAGAGAGGAATTGTCCCACAGGCATGGAAGGAAGCTATACTAATACCAGTCCCAAAGAAAGGAAAAGACCTGGAAGAACCAAATGGCTATCCACCTATCAGTCTACTTAGCTGTGTAGGAACATTAATGGAACGCATTATCAATGGCAGGCTAACATGGCATCTGGAAGAAAACAAACTCTTAACACCACACCAAGCAGGATTCAGAAAGTACGGATCCACTGAAGATCAAATAACCTATATAGCTCAGGAAATAGAGGATGCCTTCCAAGAGAAAAAGCACACTCTAGCAGTCTGGATAGATTTAGAAAAAGCATTTGATAAAGTATGGAAGGAAGGACTGAGAGTAAAACTGCAAAAAATGCATAAATGGATGTCATATATTTTTGAAGGGAGTGGGAGATCACTGTAGTGCATGCCCCATCTCTAACAAAAGATGTAGAGCCCCATCCTCTTCTATCTTCAATAACCCCAGAATATGAACCTTGAGTTATCTGCAGGTCTCGTTCTATTAAGTATTGTCTAGGAGATATAGATTATGGCCCTGGTGAGAATGGTAATTACTAACTGGGAATCTGCCCCTTCTCCAATGATTCTGATAGCTCTGGAGCCCCCTTATTGGTTATCAAATCTGAGGAAAGTCTGGAGAAGTTTCTCAGCCTGATTTAGATGAAGAAAACATGGATGTTGAGCAGTTGATAGATCTAGAGTCTTTTTATTTCCCCATTCAGTAAGTCATTATGAGTTAATTTATCTTTAAACAATCAAACACATAAACAATCACATTAGATTCTGACAACATGATGTACAAAGAAGTTGTTGACACAGATAGGTTTGAACTGACAAATTAACAGAAGGTCAATTCATGTTAATCATTTATTGACTGGCCTGAGCCTTCTGGTCAGTACATACATCTCTATTGTGATTTACACAAGATAATAGAAAAGTTGCACATTGGACCATTGTCCCAGAACATCAATCAAGCATCAATATATGAGATGTCAACAAGTGTGAAACATAGTAAACATTTTGATGTTGTACATATTAAGTGTGATGGTGATTCAACAAGTATCTATCAGTTTTCCTGAAATTGGGTGTGGTGTCTACCAATTTAGAAAGGTAACCTGGTGACTGGAAGATTAGGTAAGCCAGGGTCCATTGACTGATGGATCCACTTCAGGTCTGCCCGTATAGCTCCACTGAAGGCCTCCCCATACTCTGCTCATAGCTAAGTCATCCTCCATCTCACTTGTGGTTCATCTCTTTCTCTCGGCTTCCCTCTCTCAGGTCTGATTTAGGTGGTTAGTTTGCTGATGTGTTGGGTGGTTGTTGGTATGTAGCCACCAAGATCACTGATGAATATTCGCATAAATATATACATTCCTACCAATACAATAATAAGAAGTAGGTCGGAAGAAATCTAAATTCCTGAAGTAGGAACTAGTTCCCCTCCCCTCCTTTTCTCTCTAAGCTAGTGTTGGGTTAAGTTGGGTGGTCAGAGTTTATCACACGGTGTACGCCTTGTATCAACTTGTTCCTGCTGTATGTAAGTTCTCATTTGACCGGGGTCAGTGAACGTGTACAGTAAGACATTGACAAGAGTGAGAATATGTCAAGATGCATGTAAATAAATGACATACATTTATAACATTTCTGCCACTCAATGGTGTTTATCGCGTGTAGAAATAATTCTCTGTGTTTTCCCAATTAACTTCTTCTTCTTCTTCTTGTGTCTAATACTCTCTCCCATTATCTGTTGTTGTTGTGATGTTGAATGTTGGGTTGTGTGGTGATGAGTGGTGTTGAGTTTTAAGTTATGTTGAGTAATGAGTTAAGTTCACTGCGCGTGATGGTGTTCCGCGAAGCACAACTTTCTCATGTAAAGCAATTCATGTGTGCCCTTATCTAATTAAATTTGACATAAATATAAATATTTATTCCGCCAAACCCTATTAATTCAATAGATGAAGGAGAAAGGAAAGATTGATTTCTCCTTCAGCTTTCTAAATTGTAAATAGGCATAGATAAGTCTGTTTTAGAACAAGGCACTTATTCTAGTACACGAACTGTCATTTCAGCTGTAGATAGTGATAGCATCTTTTATCCGTGTTTCTGGTGAAATGCACAAGATTGCTTTAGAATCATCACTTCTCACAGTTGTTTAGAATAGAATGTAGTAGTATAATGCACTTCTTAAAGTTAATAATTATCTCTAAGAATATCAGAGATTGCAGTTTCATCTAAGAGAATATTAGAGAGTCCTTTTGCCCGGGAATGGCTCTGCGTCGTCTGAACCCACAGTCGAGCATTTTTACATTTCAGAGGTTTTAATTAATAATAATACATTTCAATTGACATCACAAACACGAGTTACCATTACCCAATACTTGATACATCGGGTTCTTAGTCTAATCTCGGGACTAACAAACTCACCCGGAATTCAGACATTCTGCCTCCTCTATTTGAAAATTTGGTCACACAATTTCTGACGTCTTTTCGCCAGGCATGTTTTTGCAAGAGTGGGCTGCTTATCATAATTTATACCGGCGTTGGCGCGAAAGCGGTGTCACATGTCTCTCCCAACCAATGGGGTTCCGAGCTTTGTCTGATGCAATCTTTCTAAGAATCCACGTCATTTGTCACTTGTTCAGTTCCAGTTTCGATGTTAAGTTTTAAGTCCTAGTCTCCATTTGTGGTTGTGAAGTCAATTTCTTTTAATGTTGTTTCCTCTTTTTGCGGCAGGTGTTGATAAATGAATAATGTTGGCTGCGTTATGCCACATGGCCCCACTCCAGATTGTTCTATGGTATGGAACTATGTTTCCAACATTTTCAGTTATCAAGCTGTTCCCATTTTTCCTCCCCTGTATTCTCTTCTGCATCTGATTGACCTGGTTCATCAGGCACTGGGTGTCGACTCAGGAAGTCCGCTCCCACATTCATTTTCCCAGGAACATACTCAACCTGGAACGAGTACGGTTGAAGAAGCAGCGACCACCTCATAAGTCGGGCATTCAGAGTCTTAGATGCTGCGAGAAACATGAGTGGTTGATGGTCACATTGCACTGTGAAATGTTTGCCATATAGGTATGCTTGAAATTTCTGTACACTCCATACGAGCGCAAGACATTCTCTCTCGATAGTACTGTAATTTCTCTCTGCTGCATTCAATTTCCTGCTAGCATAAGCTACAGGGAATAGCTCTGATGGTACATCTCCCTTTCTCTGCAACAGCGTTGCCCCAATTCCTATGTTACTGGCATCGGTGCGCAGCACAAATGGTTGGTCGAGGTCTGGTAGATGTAAGACTGGATGAGCAGTTAATGCCTGCTTTAGTGCTGTGAAAGCTCTCTCACAGTCAGCTGACCAAGTGACTTTCTCTGGTTTCCCCTTTTTGGTAAGATCCGTTAAAGGTGCTGACAGAGTATTGAAGTCCTTGATGTATTTTTGATAGAATCCACATAAGGATACAAATGATCTTACATCCTTCTTTGTTTTTGGACGAGGTGCTCTCTGGAGTTTGTCCACATTTCCCTCTTGTGGAGTTATCAGTCCATGAGATATCTTATGACCTAGAAAGTCCAATTCTTGGAATCCTATCTGACACTTCTTTGGTCTAGCCGTCAATCCAGTTTCTCTGAGGCGCCTGAACAAAAAGATGCAGTGTTTCTACATGCTCTTCAAATGTTTCAGTGGCGATCAGGATGTCATCCATGAAGTGACTGATGTCTGGATGCTGTAGTGGGTCAAGTAATTTTCTCATCATACGTGTAAAGACGCTGGGAGCATTACTCAATCCGAATGGAAGAACGTTGAACTCATAGTGTCCTCCAGGCGTGCTGAAAGCTAACCATGGTCTAACTTCCGGTTTTACAGGAATCTGGTAATATCCCTTACTGAGATCAATCCTAGTAAAGTACTTAGCTCGGTTGAGTGCTGTGAAGAGTTTATTCTGATCAGGCAGAGGTTCTGCTTGGAATTCAGTTATAGCATTGAGCTGTCGATAATCGATGCACAATCTATGTTCTCCACTTGGCTTTCTCAATAAGACGACGCTAGCACTGTAAGGCGATTCAGATGGTGAGATTATTCCTGCGGTGAGCAGCTGTTGTATTTCTTCCTCTAAAGTATTTTGCTTTGCATAAGGAACTGGGTAAGTCTTGACTCGCACAGGCACTGTGTCATTCAACTTCATGTCAAATTCCTCAAAATCAGTTCTTCCTGGCTTATCAGTAAGTACTTCTGCATATTTTGCCATAAGTTCCCTAATCTGCTTTTGCTGATCCTTTGTTAAGTTGGGATTGATTTCCACATCCTTAAAGGTCTCTTTGGCTTGCAGTTGGCACTCGACTCCCATTGTTGATCCTTCTTCGACTTCAGTAGCCACACTCATGGCCATCAGATGTGCAGGTTCGGTGGTTGAGGGTCTTTCATGATATTTCTTCAAGAGGTTTATGTGAAATACTTTCATCTTGCCTTTGACTGAAATTCTGTAGTTGGTACGTGAGATCTTCTCCGTCACTACATAAGGTCCTCTCCATCCTATTTGCAGCTTATTCTGACTGGTTGGAAGCAGCAACATCACCTTCTCTCCTACCTCTAACTCTCTATCCTTTGCCTTGCGGTTGAAGTTACGAGCAATTCTTCGTCTGGCTTGACGTAGATTGACATTCGCTTGTTTCCAACTGTGTTGTAAACGATTTTTCAACTCGGCAACATATGTAGATGCAGTCACGACTGTATCATCTGTAGTATTATCAGTCCATGTTCGCAGTAACGCCTCAAGGGGTCCTTTGATCGGTCGTCCAAACAACAGTGTGGCTGGAGCAAAACCTGTTGAGTGATGGGGTACTTCCCTGTAAGCGAATAAAGCTGCGGGTAAATACAAGTCCCAATCCTCTGTCTTCTCCTGGGCAATTTTGCTCAGGATACTAATCAATGTCCCGTTCCACCTTTCCACAAGTCCATTTGACTGAGGGTGATATGGTGAACTGAAGATATGGCGTGCATGAAAAAGTCTGAAGGTCTCTTCCATGAGCTTACCACGAAACTGTGAACCGTTGTCCGTCAAGATCCTTTGTGGGAATCCTAGACGTGTGAATATTCCTAATAATGCATCAGCGACGTGTTTGGAGTCACAGCTGGGCATAGGAACTGCTTCGGCCCACATGGTTGTTGTGTCCACAAGCGTTAATATGAATCGGTTTCGCCTCTTCATTGCTGAGAGAGGTCCGATTATGTCTACTGCCACTTTCTCAAATGGAATTCCAGTGATTGGCGATTCACCCAACATTGCCGGTGGTGTCCGGTGTTTTGGTGATACTTTCTGACACTGTGGGCATGATTTTACAAACCGTTGTATGTCTGAATTCATCCCTGGCCAAAAGTAGTGAGTGGTAATCCGCTGTGTAGTAGCGTTGATACCCATGTGCCCACTGAATGGTAGACTGTGACCCATCTCTAAGATCTGAGTCCTGTATTGAGTTGGTACAACAAGTTGATTAAACTCTTGTCCAGCTCGTCTTGCTTTTCTGTAAAGAAGTGCTGACTTCATGAACAGATCACCTTTACGTAGAGGTAAATGTTATTTTGGCAGTTTTCTGAAGCAGGGTTCCAAGGTGCTGTTGGCCTCTTGTGCCCTCTTCAGTTCCTCCGTTCGAGGGATTGGCGTAGTTGTTTCTGGAGTTTTTGTTGCCTGGGATCGAGTGGTCATGGTCGCCATCGCCACAGGTTGAACAGGTTCTCCTAGAACGATAAATCTACAGCCGAGGATTACAGGATATATCGGATCGTCCAAGATTGCTGCCTTGATCGTCCCAGTGACATACCGCGAGGCTATGTTCACTTTTGCCACTGGAAGAGACATATTTGTTGAACTCTTCAGTGGTCCCTGTAATTCCACTATTTCCTCTGTCACCTGTTCGGGGTGAACTAAGGATGATGAGACAACACAGTCATATGATAATCCAGTATCATATAAACAGGTCGTTTTGAATCCATTTAGTAAGATGGATTCCACAACCGGAATACGAGATGAGGTGTCTTGATGAGGTGTCTGTTTGGACGTTTCACCAGTGCTCACTTTTTTCTCTTTTCGGTTGGCCAAACATGCCGCTGTGTGTGGAGGTGGCTTCTTCCTGCAATTCTGAAATGTGTGACCTCTAATCTTGCAATGGGTACAGAATGGTTTGTCCTCCTTCGGCGCTGTTTGGACTGAGTTTTGAGTGTTTTTCTGGGATTTCCCCTTTTCCCTGGTGGCTACAGTGTTTTCACCCTCTTTTGGCTGTGGAGTTTTGTTTTGAGAGGGGGTGTTGTTTGAACGTCCCTTTCCTCCCATCTCCTTCTGAGATTTCTCAAATCTCTCTGCCAGGATGATTATAGTTTCCAGGCGGTCAGCCCCGTTTTGGGTTAAGAATGCCTTCATTTCATTCTGCATTTTCCCCTTGATCTGATCAATGATAATCATTTCACGGAGTCCTTCATAATTTTCCTCAAATCCTCCCAAGCAAGTCCATCTTTGTATGTATGACTTCAGTCTTTCGACTAGTTGTGCGTAACTCTCACCCGGTTCCTTCCTTGCGGCTTTGAACCTGAGTTTATAAGATTCGGCGCCCACTTCGAATCGGCTCAAGAGTGCCGTCTTAAGTGTTGTGTAGTTCTGTTGTTCCTCTCTAGTGAGTCTTGAGAACACCTCATACGCCGTGGATCTTAAGGCCTGCGCTACCTTCGTCGCCCATCTACTTTCTTCAAGCCCACAGCTGACAGCCATTGCCTCGAAGCGTGATAAAAATCCTTCGATGTGGTCAGTCTGTTCATTAAAGGGTTCCAGAGGAAATGACATAGCTCCTGAATTAAGTTGAGAGACGTGAGGTGGTTCTGTCACTGGCGATCCTGATGAGGTTGAGGGTGTAGGACCACTCCCTTTCTCTATTCTCCGGATCTCCACTTCAATCTCCATTCTCCTCAACTCCAGTTGGTGTTGACGCTCTCTCTCCTTATCTTCCATTTCAGCCTGTAGTCGTTTCTCTTTCTCCTCCAATTCTGCTTGAAATCGTTTCTCTTTCTCCTCCAATTCTGCTTGAAACTGTTTTTCCCTCTCAGCCAATTCAGCCTGAAGCTGTTTTTCTTTCTCAGCCAATTCAGCCTGAAGCTGTTTTTCTTTGAGAGCCAATTCAGCCTGCAGTCTTTCTCTTTTGTCGAATGCATCTGAAACATAGTTACCTAGCTCAAGGCCATCTAACCCGCATTCTCTACCTGTTTCTGTTATTTGGGCTCTAAACTTTGCAGTTTCCGCCATGTCTATAATTTATTGCTTTGTTCTGTCAAAAATATAACTGCAGTTAGTCTGATCCGCGTAAGCCTGTCAGTCCCTGATCTGCAAATATACAACAGACCATATGCAATATTAAAACACCCTATGTTATGTCTGTCTGTCAATGCTGAAAAGCCAAAGGCAGCAGGCACTGAAATAACCAGATTTAATTCCTAGTAAAGAAAAGAATCTGAAATTAGACAGAGTTTTCCCAACGGATAAGATTTTTCGGTGGTTGATGAAATGCTGTTAAGTTCAGACTCCACAGGAAAAGAACACCTTCTCTGGAAGAGAAGTAGTGTTGGTATAGTAGACACACTCTATATATTTCACCTGGAGCACCTCTTCCTGAAGTATAAGCCTATTTGAACATGGCCCCCTTCTCCAGGAGTAAAATCAGTCACCTACTCTTATTTATCTATAAATGTCATTCATATCATGTGGCTGTCAATCAATACCCCACATGGTATCTGTTAAACATTCTAGAAAATGACAATGTTCAAAATCCAAAGATATCTGTGTTAATGTAATTGTTCAAAGGTTAATATATGGGAACCATCCAGGACTTAGCCCACAATATGTCATATATTTTTGAAGGGAGTGGGAGATCACTGTAGTGCATGCCCCATCTCTAACAAAAGATGTAGAGCCCCATCCTCTTCTATCTTCAATAACCCCAGAATATGAACCTTGAGTTATCTGCAGGTCTCGTTCTATTAAGTATTGTCTAGGAGATATAGATTATGGCCCTGGTGAGAATGGTAATTACTAACTGGGAATCTGCCCCTTCTCCAATGATTCTGATAGCTCTGGAGCCCCCTTATTGGTTATCAAATCTGAGGAAAGTCTGGAGAAGTTTCTCAGCCTGATTTAGATGAAGAAAACATGGATGTTGAGCAGTTGATAGATCTAGAGTCTTTTTATTTCCCCATTCAGTAAGTCATTATGAGTTAATTTATCTTTAAACAATCAAACACATAAACAATCACATTAGATTCTGACAACATGATGTACAAAGAAGTTGTTGACACAGATAGGTTTGAACTGACAAATTAACAGAAGGTCAATTCATGTTAATCATTTATTGACTGGCCTGAGCCTTCTGGTCAGTACATACATCTCTATTGTGATTTACACAAGATAATAGAAAAGTTGCACATTGGACCATTGTCCCAGAACATCAATCAAGCATCAATATATGAGATGTCAACAAGTGTGAAACAGTAAACATTTTGATGTTGTACATATTAAGTGTGATGGTGATTCAACAAGTATCTATCAGTTTTCCTGAAATTGGGTGTGGTGTCTACCAATTTAGAAAGGTAACCTGGTGACTGGAAGATTAGGTAAGCCAGGGTCCATTGACTGATGGATCCACTTCAGGTCTGCCCGTATAGCTCCACTGAAGGCCTCCCCATACTCTGCTCATAGCTAAGTCATCCTCCATCTCACTTGTGGTTCATCTCTTTCTCTCGGCTTCCCTCTCTCAGGTCTGATTTAGGTGGTTAATTTGCTGATGTGTTGGGTGGTTGTTGGTATGTAGCCACCAAGATCACTGATGAATATTTGCATAAATATATACATTCCTACCAATACAATAATAAAAAGTAGGTCGGAAGAAATCTAAATTCCTGAAGTAGGAACTAGTTCCCCTCCCCTCCTTTTCTCTCTAAGCTAGTGTTGGGTTAAGTTGGGTGGTCAGAGTTTATCACACGGTGTACGCCTTGTATCAACTTGTTCCTGCTGTATGTAAGTTCTCATTTGACCGGGGTCAGTGAACGTGTACAGTAAGACATTGACAAGAGTGAGAATATGTCAAGATGCATGTAAATAAATGACATACATTTATAACATTTCTGCCACTCAATGGTGTTTATCGCGTGTAGAAATAATTCTCTGTGTTTTCCCAATTAACTTCTTCTTCTTCTTCTTGTGTCTAATACTCTCTCCCATTATCTGTTGTTGTTGTGATGTTGAATGTTGGGTTGTGTGGTGATGAGTGGTGTTGAGTTTTAAGTTATGTTGAGTAATGAGTTAAGTTCACTGCGCGTGATGGTGTTCCGCGAAGCACAACTTTCTCATGTAAAGCAATTCATGTGTGCCCTTATCTAATTAAATTTGACATAAATATAAATATTTATTCCGCCAAACCCTATTAATTCAATAGATGAAGGAGAAAGGAAAGATTGATTTCTCCTTCAGCTTTCTAAATTGTAAATAGGCATAGATAAGTCTGTTTTAGAACAAGGCACTTATTCTAGTACACGAACTGTCATTTCAGCTGTAGATAGTGATAGCATCTTTTATCCGTGTTTCTGGTGAAATGCACAAGATTGCTTTAGAATCATCACTTCTCACAGTTGTTTAGAATAGAATGTAGTAGTATAATGCACTTCTTAAAGTTAATAATTATCTCTAAGAATATCAGAGATTGCAGTTTCATCTAAGAGAATATTAGAGAGTCCTTTTGCCCGGGAATGGCTCTGCGTCGTCTGAACCCACAGTCGAGCATTTTTACATTTCAGAGGTTTTAATTAATAATAATACATTTCAATTGACATCACAAACACGAGTTACCATTACCCAATACTTGATACATCGGGTTCTTAGTCTAATCTCGGGACTAACAAACTCACCCGGAATTCAGACATTCTGCCTCCTCTATTTGAAAATTTGGTCACACAATTTCTGACGTCTTTTCGCCAGGCATGTTTTTGCAAGAGTGGGCTGCTTATCATAATTTATACCGGCGTTGGCGCGAAAGCGGTGTCACATGTCTCTCCCAACCAATGGGGTTCCGAGCTTTGTCTGATGCAATCTTTCTAAGAATCCACGTCATTTGTCACTTGTTCAGTTCCAGTTTCGATGTTAAGTTTTAAGTCCTAGTCTCCATTTGTGGTTGTGAAGTCAATTTCTTTTAATGTTGTTTCCTCTTTTTGCGGCAGGTGTTGATAAATGAATAATGTTGGCTGCGTTATGCCACATGGCCCCACTCCAGATTGTTCTATGGTATGGAACTATGTTTCCAACATTTTCAGTTATCAAGCTGTTCCCATTTTTCCTCCCCTGTATTCTCTTCTGCATCTGATTGACCTGGTTCATCAGGCACTGGGTGTCGACTCAGGAAGTCCGCTCCCACATTCATTTTCCCAGGAACATACTCAACCTGGAACGAGTACGGTTGAAGAAGCAGCGACCACCTCATAAGTCGGGCATTCAGAGTCTTAGATGCTGCGAGAAACATGAGTGGTTGATGGTCACATTGCACTGTGAAATGTTTGCCATATAGGTATGCTTGAAATTTCTGTACACTCCATACGAGCGCAAGACATTCTCTCTCGATAGTACTGTAATTTCTCTCTGCTGCATTCAATTTCCTGCTAGCATAAGCTACAGGGAATAGCTCTGATGGTACATCTCCCTTTCTCTGCAACAGCGTTGCCCCAATTCCTATGTTACTGGCATCGGTGCGCAGCACAAATGGTTGGTCGAGGTCTGGTAGATGTAAGACTGGATGAGCAGTTAATGCCTGCTTTAGTGCTGTGAAAGCTCTCTCACAGTCAGCTGACCAAGTGACTTTCTCTGGTTTCCCCTTTTTGGTAAGATCCGTTAAAGGTGCTGACAGAGTATTGAAGTCCTTGATGTATTTTTGATAGAATCCACATAAGGATACAAATGATCTTACATCCTTCTTTGTTTTTGGACGAGGTGCTCTCTGGAGTTTGTCCACATTTCCCTCTTGTGGAGTTATCAGTCCATGAGATATCTTATGACCTAGAAAGTCCAATTCTTGGAATCCTATCTGACACTTCTTTGGTCTAGCCGTCAATCCAGTTTCTCTGAGGCGCCTGAACAAAAAGATGCAGTGTTTCTACATGCTCTTCAAATGTTTCAGTGGCGATCAGGATGTCATCCATGAAGTGACTGATGTCTGGATGCTGTAGTGGGTCAAGTAATTTTCTCATCATACGTGTAAAGACGCTGGGAGCATTACTCAATCCGAATGGAAGAACGTTGAACTCATAGTGTCCTCCAGGCGTGCTGAAAGCTAACCATGGTCTAACTTCCGGTTTTACAGGAATCTGGTAATATCCCTTACTGAGATCAATCCTAGTAAAGTACTTAGCTCGGTTGAGTGCTGTGAAGAGTTTATTCTGATCAGGCAGAGGTTCTGCTTGGAATTCAGTTATAGCATTGAGCTGTCGATAATCGATGCACAATCTATGTTCTCCACTTGGCTTTCTCAATAAGACGACGCTAGCACTGTAAGGCGATTCAGATGGTGAGATTATTCCTGCGGTGAGCAGCTGTTGTATTTCTTCCTCTAAAGTATTTTGCTTTGCATAAGGAACTGGGTAAGTCTTGACTCGCACAGGCACTGTGTCATTCAACTTCATGTCAAATTCCTCAAAATCAGTTCTTCCTGGCTTATCAGTAAGTACTTCTGCATATTTTGCCATAAGTTCCCTAATCTGCTTTTGCTGATCCTTTGTTAAGTTGGGATTGATTTCCACATCCTTAAAGGTCTCTTTGGCTTGCAGTTGGCACTCGACTCCCATTGTTGATCCTTCTTCGACTTCAGTAGCCACACTCATGGCCATCAGATGTGCAGGTTCGGTGGTTGAGGGTCTTTCATGATATTTCTTCAAGAGGTTTATGTGAAATACTTTCATCTTGCCTTTGACTGAAATTCTGTAGTTGGTACGTGAGATCTTCTCCGTCACTACATAAGGTCCTCTCCATCCTATTTGCAGCTTATTCTGACTGGTTGGAAGCAGCAACATCACCTTCTCTCCTACCTCTAACTCTCTATCCTTTGCCTTGCGGTTGAAGTTACGAGCAATTCTTCGTCTGGCTTGACGTAGATTGACATTCGCTTGTTTCCAACTGTGTTGTAAACGATTTTTCAACTCGGCAACATATGTAGATGCAGTCACGACTGTATCATCTGTAGTATTATCAGTCCATGTTCGCAGTAACGCCTCAAGGGGTCCTTTGATCGGTCGTCCAAACAACAGTGTGGCTGGAGCAAAACCTGTTGAGTGATGGGGTACTTCCCTGTAAGCGAATAAAGCTGCGGGTAAATACAAGTCCCAATCCTCTGTCTTCTCCTGGGCAATTTTGCTCAGGATACTAATCAATGTCCCGTTCCACCTTTCCACAAGTCCATTTGACTGAGGGTGATATGGTGAACTGAAGATATGGCGTGCATGAAAAAGTCTGAAGGTCTCTTCCATGAGCTTACCACGAAACTGTGAACCGTTGTCCGTCAAGATCCTTTGTGGGAATCCTAGACGTGTGAATATTCCTAATAATGCATCAGCGACGTGTTTGGAGTCACAGCTGGGCATAGGAACTGCTTCGGCCCACATGGTTGTTGTGTCCACAAGCGTTAATATGAATCGGTTTCGCCTCTTCATTGCTGAGAGAGGTCCGATTATGTCTACTGCCACTTTCTCAAATGGAATTCCAGTGATTGGCGATTCACCCAACATTGCCGGTGGTGTCCGGTGTTTTGGTGATACTTTCTGACACTGTGGGCATGATTTTACAAACCGTTGTATGTCTGAATTCATCCCTGGCCAAAAGTAGTGAGTGGTAATCCGCTGTGTAGTAGCGTTGATACCCATGTGCCCACTGAATGGTAGACTGTGACCCATCTCTAAGATCTGAGTCCTGTATTGAGTTGGTACAACAAGTTGATTAAACTCTTGTCCAGCTCGTCTTGCTTTTCTGTAAAGAAGTGCTGACTTCATGAACAGATCACCTTTACGTAGAGGTAAATGTTATTTTGGCAGTTTTCTGAAGCAGGGTTCCAAGGTGCTGTTGGCCTCTTGTGCCCTCTTCAGTTCCTCCGTTCGAGGGATTGGCGTAGTTGTTTCTGGAGTTTTTGTTGCCTGGGATCGAGTGGTCATGGTCGCCATCGCCACAGGTTGAACAGGTTCTCCTAGAACGATAAATCTACAGCCGAGGATTACAGGATATATCGGATCGTCCAAGATTGCTGCCTTGATCGTCCCAGTGACATACCGCGAGGCTATGTTCACTTTTGCCACTGGAAGAGACATATTTGTTGAACTCTTCAGTGGTCCCTGTAATTCCACTATTTCCTCTGTCACCTGTTCGGGGTGAACTAAGGATGATGAGACAACACAGTCATATGATAATCCAGTATCATATAAACAGGTCGTTTTGAATCCATTTAGTAAGATGGATTCCACAACCGGAATACGAGATGAGGTGTCTTGATGAGGTGTCTGTTTGGACGTTTCACCAGTGCTCACTTTTTTCTCTTTTCGGTTGGCCAAACATGCCGCTGTGTGTGGAGGTGGCTTCTTCCTGCAATTCTGAAATGTGTGACCTCTAATCTTGCAATGGGTACAGAATGGTTTGTCCTCCTTCGGCGCTGTTTGGACTGAGTTTTGAGTGTTTTTCTGGGATTTCCCCTTTTCCCTGGTGGCTACAGTGTTTTCACCCTCTTTTGGCTGTGGAGTTTTGTTTTGAGAGGGGGTGTTGTTTGAACGTCCCTTTCCTCCCATCTCCTTCTGAGATTTCTCAAATCTCTCTGCCAGGATGATTATAGTTTCCAGGCGGTCAGCCCCGTTTTGGGTTAAGAATGCCTTCATTTCATTCTGCATTTTCCCCTTGATCTGATCAATGATAATCATTTCACGGAGTCCTTCATAATTTTCCTCAAATCCTCCCAAGCAAGTCCATCTTTGTATGTATGACTTCAGTCTTTCGACTAGTTGTGCGTAACTCTCACCCGGTTCCTTCCTTGCGGCTTTGAACCTGAGTTTATAAGATTCGGCGCCCACTTCGAATCGGCTCAAGAGTGCCGTCTTAAGTGTTGTGTAGTTCTGTTGTTCCTCTCTAGTGAGTCTTGAGAACACCTCATACGCCGTGGATCTTAAGGCCTGCGCTACCTTCGTCGCCCATCTACTTTCTTCAAGCCCACAGCTGACAGCCATTGCCTCGAAGCGTGATAAAAATCCTTCGATGTGGTCAGTCTGTTCATTAAAGGGTTCCAGAGGAAATGACATAGCTCCTGAATTAAGTTGAGAGACGTGAGGTGGTTCTGTCACTGGCGATCCTGATGAGGTTGAGGGTGTAGGACCACTCCCTTTCTCTATTCTCCGGATCTCCACTTCAATCTCCATTCTCCTCAACTCCAGTTGGTGTTGACGCTCTCTCTCCTTATCTTCCATTTCAGCCTGTAGTCGTTTCTCTTTCTCCTCCAATTCTGCTTGAAATCGTTTCTCTTTCTCCTCCAATTCTGCTTGAAACTGTTTTTCCCTCTCAGCCAATTCAGCCTGAAGCTGTTTTTCTTTCTCAGCCAATTCAGCCTGAAGCTGTTTTTCTTTGAGAGCCAATTCAGCCTGCAGTCTTTCTCTTTTGTCGAATGCATCTGAAACATAGTTACCTAGCTCAAGGCCATCTAACCCGCATTCTCTACCTGTTTCTGTTATTTGGGCTCTAAACTTTGCAGTTTCCGCCATGTCTATAATTTATTGCTTTGTTCTGTCAAAAATATAACTGCAGTTAGTCTGATCCGCGTAAGCCTGTCAGTCCCTGATCTGCAAATATACAACAGACCATATGCAATATTAAAACACCCTATGTTATGTCTGTCTGTCAATGCTGAAAAGCCAAAGGCAGCAGGCACTGAAATAACCAGATTTAATTCCTAGTAAAGAAAAGAATCTGAAATTAGACAGAGTTTTCCCAACGGATAAGATTTTTCGGTGGTTGATGAAATGCTGTTAAGTTCAGACTCCACAGGAAAAGAACACCTTCTCTGGAAGAGAAGTAGTGTTGGTATAGTAGACACACTCTATATATTTCACCTGGAGCACCTCTTCCTGAAGTATAAGCCTATTTGAACATGGCCCCCTTCTCCAGGAGTAAAATCAGTCACCTACTCTTATTTATCTATAAATGTCATTCATATCATGTGGCTGTCAATCAATACCCCACATGGTATCTGTTAAACATTCTAGAAAATGACAATGTTCAAAATCCAAAGATATCTGTGTTAATGTAATTGTTCAAAGGTTAATATATGGGAACCATCCAGGACTTAGCCCACAATATGTCATATATTTTTGAAGGGAGTGGGAGATCACTGTAGTGCATGCCCCATCTCTAACAAAAGATGTAGAGCCCCATCCTCTTCTATCTTCAATAACCCCAGAATATGAACCTTGAGTTATCTGCAGGTCTCGTTCTATTAAGTATTGTCTAGGAGATATAGATTATGGCCCTGGTGAGAATGGTAATTACTAACTGGGAATCTGCCCCTTCTCCAATGATTCTGATAGCTCTGGAGCCCCCTTATTGGTTATCAAATCTGAGGAAAGTCTGGAGAAGTTTCTCAGCCTGATTTAGATGAAGAAAACATGGATGTTGAGCAGTTGATAGATCTAGAGTCTTTTTATTTCCCCATTCAGTAAGTCATTATGAGTTAATTTATCTTTAAACAATCAAACACATAAACAATCACATTAGATTCTGACAACATGATGTACAAAGAAGTTGTTGACACAGATAGGTTTGAACTGACAAATTAACAGAAGGTCAATTCATGTTAATCATTTATTGACTGGCCTGAGCCTTCTGGTCAGTACATACATCTCTATTGTGATTTACACAAGATAATAGAAAAGTTGCACATTGGACCATTGTCCCAGAACATCAATCAAGCATCAATATATGAGATGTCAACAAGTGTGAAACAGTAAACATTTTGATGTTGTACATATTAAGTGTGATGGTGATTCAACAAGTATCTATCAGTTTTCCTGAAATTGGGTGTGGTGTCTACCAATTTAGAAAGGTAACCTGGTGACTGGAAGATTAGGT
The DNA here is from genome assembly GCA_963921405.1 of Cepaea hortensis. Lineage (NCBI taxonomy): Eukaryota > Metazoa > Mollusca > Gastropoda > Stylommatophora > Helicidae > Cepaea > Cepaea hortensis. The sequence goes on along the minus strand of OY992876.1, from coordinate 472,957,988 downwards.
AAGCCAGGGTCCATTGACTGATGGATCCACTTCAGGTCTGCCCGTATAGCTCCACTGAAGGCCTCCCCATACTCTGCTCATAGCTAAGTCATCCTCCATCTCACTTGTGGTTCATCTCTTTCTCTCGGCTTCCCTCTCTCAGGTCTGATTTAGGTGGTTAATTTGCTGATGTGTTGGGTGGTTGTTGGTATGTAGCCACCAAGATCACTGATGAATATTTGCATAAATATATACATTCCTACCAATACAATAATAAAAAGTAGGTCGGAAGAAATCTAAATTCCTGAAGTAGGAACTAGTTCCCCTCCCCTCCTTTTCTCTCTAAGCTAGTGTTGGGTTAAGTTGGGTGGTCAGAGTTTATCACACGGTGTACGCCTTGTATCAACTTGTTCCTGCTGTATGTAAGTTCTCATTTGACCGGGGTCAGTGAACGTGTACAGTAAGACATTGACAAGAGTGAGAATATGTCAAGATGCATGTAAATAAATGACATACATTTATAACATTTCTGCCACTCAATGGTGTTTATCGCGTGTAGAAATAATTCTCTGTGTTTTCCCAATTAACTTCTTCTTCTTCTTCTTGTGTCTAATACTCTCTCCCATTATCTGTTGTTGTTGTGATGTTGAATGTTGGGTTGTGTGGTGATGAGTGGTGTTGAGTTTTAAGTTATGTTGAGTAATGAGTTAAGTTCACTGCGCGTGATGGTGTTCCGCGAAGCACAACTTTCTCATGTAAAGCAATTCATGTGTGCCCTTATCTAATTAAATTTGACATAAATATAAATATTTATTCCGCCAAACCCTATTAATTCAATAGATGAAGGAGAAAGGAAAGATTGATTTCTCCTTCAGCTTTCTAAATTGTAAATAGGCATAGATAAGTCTGTTTTAGAACAAGGCACTTATTCTAGTACACGAACTGTCATTTCAGCTGTAGATAGTGATAGCATCTTTTATCCGTGTTTCTGGTGAAATGCACAAGATTGCTTTAGAATCATCACTTCTCACAGTTGTTTAGAATAGAATGTAGTAGTATAATGCACTTCTTAAAGTTAATAATTATCTCTAAGAATATCAGAGATTGCAGTTTCATCTAAGAGAATATTAGAGAGTCCTTTTGCCCGGGAATGGCTCTGCGTCGTCTGAACCCACAGTCGAGCATTTTTACATTTAAGAGGTTTTAATTAATAATAATACATTTCAATTGACATCACAAACACGAGTTACCATTACCCAATACTTGATACATCGGGTTCTTAGTCTAATCTCGGGACTAACAAACTCACCCGGAATTCAGACATTCTGCCTCCTCTATTTGAAAATTTGGTCACACAATTTCTGACGTCTTTTCACCAGGCATGTTTTTGCAAGAGTGGGCTGCTTATCATAATTTATACCGGCGTTGGCGCGAAAGCGGTGTCACATGTCTCTCCCAACCAATGGGGTTCCGAGCTTTGTCTGATGCAATCTTTCTAAGAATCCACGTCATTTGTCACTTGTTCAGTTCCAGTTTCGATGTTACGTTTTAAGTCCTAGTCTCCATTTGTGGTTGTGAAGTCAATTTCTTTTAATGTTGTTTCCTCTTTTTGCGGCAGGTGTTGATAAATGAATAATGTTGGCTGCGTTATGCCACAATGGATCAGCCACTACCTTGAGAACAGAACTCCCAGGACTAAAGTACAAGGACAAACCAGCAAAATGATGCTGTTGGAGCAAGGTGTCCCCCAAGGAGGAGTTCTTTCACCAACATTATTCCTAGCATATATAAATGACATCACGGAAAATTTTCCAGCCAGAGTACACACATCCTCCTTTGCAGATGACCCAGCCATATGGACATCTGAAGAATATATTAGTACAGCTAACAGCAGAATACAGCAAGCCTTATTAGCGCTAGAGGACTGGTCAAAATCATGGCTAGTGAAGATAAGTGAGGAGAAAACAACATGCACAGTGTTCTCCCTCTCAAATAAAACTCAGCAACCTAAGCTGGTATTGAATGGAAAAATATTGCGCCATGAAGAAAATCCAAACTATCTAGGAGTCACCTTTGATCGTCGCCTGACATGGAAGACACAGGTTGAGAAAAATCGAACAAAAGCAAGGCAGAGAATGGCAATCATGAAAAAGCTTGCTGGTACAACGTGGGGAGCAGATGAGAAAGTTCTCAAGAAGTTGTATACTGGACGGGTGAGGCCAGTACTGGAATATGGCATTGCAGCTTGGGCAACAGCAGCTAAGTCAAACTTTAACAAAATAAGTAGAGTCCAAAACCAAGGAATGTGAATCATAACTGGAAGCCTGAAGACAACGCCTATTAATGAACTAGAAAAGATCACTTGTTTATAACCAATGCAGGACAGAAGAGATAGCAGAGCCCAGCAACAAGCAGAAAAATTTAGAAGATTGACAGACCACCCTATGTATAACAGGTTTAATGGTTTTGGAAAAGGAAGACTGAAGCGTAGCAACTTTATAGAAACTGCAAAACGAATTATTAGGGCAGATCCCATACTTAACATATCAACAGTCAAGCCCATTTATAATGCACACAAGTTCCCAGCTTGAAGACAGCAGCAACTGCCTGAGATGATAGAAAACATTCCTGGTATTGAGAAAAAGAACACTCAGAATGAAACCGAAAGAAGAAAAATAACCCTCAACTACATAAAAGAACATTACCCAAGCAGCAATTGGACCCATGCATATACAGATGGATCAGCCAAAGATTCAATTAAAAATGGAGGAGGAGGAATTCTCCTTAATTTAAAAAATGGAGTGATAAAAACAGTCAGTGGCAACTGTAAAATTTTCAAGTAACTACAAAGCGGAGGTAGAGGCTTTGAAAACTGCAGCAGAAATGCTCTTGATGGAGGAAAATAAAGAGAAGCAAATAGCTATCTTCACAGATGCAAAGTCAGCTGTCTCAATACTGAAGAGCAAAAACAGCACAGAACTAGCTGACCTAAGAGCAGCACTCCATGGTCTATGCCAGAAATCCAAAAAAGTTGTAATACAGTGGATCCCATCACTTTGCAGTATACCTGGAAATGAAGAGGCTGACAGACTAGCAAAAGAGGGTGGACGATTACCACAGCCTGACACAGACATAACCTATAATGAGGCAAAAAGGTTTATAAAAAGCACTTATAGAACCAAATGGGAATCAGAGCATCCAGGCCACCAGAAGGATGATGCATATTACAAACTCGACCGAAGAGAACAAGTAGCAATCTTCAGACTCTGCACAGGACATAACAAGCTGAAACACCACTTGTTCAATAAACTAAAGATAGGAGATACCGATGAATGTAATTGTGGAACTGGTAAAATGACAGCTAAACATTTGCTGCAGTGCCCAATATATGCAGAACAGAGAAAGATATTTTGGCCCACGCCTGCTTCATTTGAGGACAAGCTCTATGGAGATATCAACAAGCTCAAGTTGACTACAGCTTACTTTAACTACATTCAGGTTGACATCTAAAGGTGCATGAAGATGTATTTAGACTCCCACACTTCATACCACAGGTATGTCGGTTACAAAAGCGTCCCAGAGGCATGAAATGGAATATTGCTTGGATAGCAAATCCATTACGTGGAAAGTCTGAATCAAAAGCTCACTGTGTGGGCTTCGTAAAAGGTGGAAAAAGTGTCCTAGTGACACGAATTGGAATATTGCTTGGATAGCAAATCCATTACGTGAAAAGTCTGAATCGAAAGCTCACTGTGTGGGCTTCATAAAAGGTGGAAAAAGTGTCCTAGTGGCACGAAATGGAATATTGCTTGGATAGCAAATCCATTATGTGGAAAGTCTTAATCGAAAGCTCACTGTGTGGATGTCATCTGCAGACTGCATTCTTCTGGTTTCCGGAGGAACAGCCTATGGTGAACGGAAGGCCCAATATACGGAAGTGAGGCTAAGCAGCCATGTGCAGGACATGACGATTCCTTGGGTGAGCCCAGTACCAGAGCGCTGTGTGATGGCTCTGCAAGTATGGAAGCCTCCTTGGATGGCGGGGAATGCCCATGGTCTGCCCCTGCCTTCCCTTGAGGGTTGACCAGGATGTCTTTGGCTGTTCTATATGGGTCAGCTAGGATGGGGGATAACACCACAACAGTGAGATTCAAACGTCCTAAGAAACCCCCGGGAAGATTAACCCAAGCAACAAATGCCCACAGAAGTCGGGTGTGTAAGCCTAACGGCGCAAGAACGCAGCTCTGCTGTAAACAGGCACAACGCAGTTGCATCCGGAAAAAAAAAATCCGGATGAACGCAGAAGAAGAAGAAGAAACGTATTCACAACATTCGTCTCATTATTCACATCTCTGCTGTTTCTAAGATGTTCTGAATTTGTTTATCCATGTTCCATGATTTTCTGACATACAGTAAACAGGCTGTATATAACAATACAGGACACTCTTTATGGTATTCAATTATGGTGACTTATTGCCTAAGATACTCTTAATTTAAAGAAAATCGCCAAGAAGAACAGAGTTGCCTATCCGAGTCCCTGCATGCACTTAGAAAGAGAAAGCACAAAAGAAAGCTATTTAAAAAACATTGGTTAAGGTGGTTAAAAGTGAAAAATGGGCAGAGGTATGTCAAAGAGTAAGCTCAGACAAGTCACTGAAATTGTTCTGGCGACTACATAAAAGCTCTCTCTGTGAGTGGGGTAGTCAAGAATAAGAGCATTTCTGACTTCTGAGGTGCTGACCTCATCTGGCAGAGGACTAACGAGGATAAGGGCAAAACCCTCTTGGAACGTTATCTAGAGCAGAGCAACCTGACAAACACGAGAGGCCGAAATCTTGCCAAGGAGGTCACCTCAGACAGGTGCAAGGCCTAGAACATTCCAGATAAAGACACAGTGACAGTGAAAGAAATCAAGGCTGTGCTTCGATGATAAAAAAAACAGCGCTCCAGGGCCAGATGGCATAATATACGACGACATCAATAGGTGTACCGACAACGAGCTAGAGAAACTAGCAGACATGTACAACAACAGCATAGGGAGTGCTAGCATCAAGGAGGTGTGGTTACACAGCTATCCGATTCTCTTGCCGAAGCCTGGCAAAGACCATACAAAAATTCAGGGATATCGAGTAATAAACATGTAGAATACAACAGGCAAACTGCTGGAGAAGTTAACTGCCAGAAAAATATCAAGTCAGCTAGAGAAGCAAGGTGTTTTCCCGCCCACCCTGGGAGGATACCATCCCAAAAGAGACACCTGGAGGAATGCAGCAGATTTTGCCTATGTCTATGAAGGTTTCCACTCAGACATTGTGAAACCTTTGCTGCAGCGATTGATCTTGAGGACGCGTACAACAGAGAACCATTGGATTTTTTAATGCTTCAGCTTCTTGAACTCAAGATAAGTCCTTTCCTCCTTGGATCGCAGCAGCCCTCTTCCAATGGAAAGTAGTTTTTAGATGTCGCAACTGGACTTCGGAACCAACAACAATATATTCTGGCCTACCACAGGGATCACCATTATATCCAGTGCTGTTCAACTCCTACACTGTGAGAATCACCAGCGAGTAGATCACTGGACCGGGTAGGACATTGTCATATGCCGACGATGTTTTAGTGTATTGTCAGGGTAAGGATAGAGATCAGGTTGCTGTGGAACTACAAACCAAACTCAATCGCATAAGTACTTGGTGTGTTGAAGCTGGGACAATGGTCAACCCAACAAAGGCAACAGTGACATGGTTCTCGTTGAATAATCATATTGTCAACACTCAACCAACTGTAAATCTGGGTTCAGAGACTGTGGAAAGAACGCAGGCAATGAATTACCTGGGGATACGTTTTGATCGAAACCTGGCTCATAATGAGCACATAGACCAGGTGATAACAAAGGCCAAGCGAGGTTTGGCTGTGATGCGGGTGATGGCAGCAGCAAACTGTGAGCAGAGCCATCTATGTCTTCTGTACGAGGGGCTGGTCATGTCTGTTCTTGAGTATGCTATGGCAATCCTGACTCTCAGCCGTAAGCTATAGAAAGGATGGAAAGGATACAGAACGAAGCTATGAGCCTTATTCTTGGATGCACAAGAGATACAGCATGCAGGGCGATGTGCTACCTTCTTGATTTTCCAACCATTGAAGACAGACTACAAATTTGCAGAGCACCTGCCTACCTCAGAGTTAATGCAAACACACAACGTCCACTGCATAGTGAAATTATGAAGGTGAAGGGCAGCAGGTTAAAAAGAGGAAGGTCGTGGATGGGTCAAGCCGAAGACATTCTTCAACAGGTGTGTTCACTTGAGGACTTAGAACCTGGCGAGGAGTGGGTACAAGTGCCAACAGAGTTCTGTACATCCTTTTCAGTTTGCATCCAACTAGACAGAAAATGCAGACAAGAAAATCCAGCTGCTGTGGAGGCGGAAGTACAAGCATTGATTTTAGAGAATTCGTTAGATGGTGATGCTGTCATTTACACAGATGGGTCAGTCGTCTGATGCGTGAGAAGCTCATGGGCCTTTACGGCTCAGGCCGGAGGGAGAATTGTGAAGGAGGACTCTGGTGCTTTTGTTGAGACCACAAGTAGCCTGACCATGGGAGTCATGGCAGTAAGTAAAGCAATAACATGGCTCAAGACACAGACATTCACTAGGGCATGTTTCCTTAGTGACTCAATGAGCATGCTCAAGAGGATAGCGATGGGGTGGATCTGAAGAGAGTAGCTGCTGTCTCTGGAGCGATCTCGGCTGGCAAAGATTAGTTTCATCTTCGTGCCAGGGCATGCGGGAATACAGGGAAATGAGTGGGCTGACAGGCTCGCAGGTGAGGCTATTGTAGAGGGTGGACACGCCATGGATCAGGCTGACATTCTGAATGCTCTACGAGAAGTAAGACTTTTGCAAGAACCAAGTGATGACTGTGAATCTACAACCATGGTCAGACCGCGAGAACAGCAAATTAAAAGAGGTGTGGCCAAACAAGAACACTACGCAAGAAGCCAAAGAAGATTGATAAACCAACACAGAGCTGGTGTCCTTAGCCGCTACACGCTGCTGGATTTGCTGAGGAGGGGATCCAAGCAATTATGGACTGAATGATTCAATGTGCAATGAGGATGATCTGTCAACTAACTAACTAACTAACTCTTAATTTAAATTGATCAGCTATTTTAAGTGTTTCCCTTATATTATCATTTCTTGGGTTGGTGTTATCTTTTTCTTTGATATAATCATTGTTTCTGTTTTCTTGATTTCAAGAAAAGTTCTTTTTGCAGTCACTATAACTACAGATTTGTTGCATATTCATATATCAACATCGTGCCATTTGCATATCATAGATAATTTATATTATCACCTTCAACTCATAATCATGGCCCCTCTTTCATCTCTCTCATTATTACTTTGATATAGAGAAAGAAATTAGATCTGATGACAAAACACCTCCTTGTCTTACTCCTAGCTTCATTTGTTCTTTACTGCAATGTTTACATCAAACCACCACAGCGTCCCCAAGGGGTAAAAGTGCAAAAAACAACTAAATGTCATCCGCCCAAACAGCACAAAAATGCAGCTGTCGTTTGAAAATATGCTGGAAGACCACCTCAAACCCATTGCTGCAGCTAAACATGATGCGGAAACACAGTGGAGAGCCCTAAAGGACATAATTTACAACACTGCCTTGGAAATCCTAGGCCCAGCCCCCCAAAAAAATAAAGACTGGTTTGATGAAAATTCAGAAGACATCAACCAATCTCCTCAAAAGATATTTGAATGACCCAAAGTCAACATAAAAAAAGATGACTTCCATAACATTCAGAGAGTAGTGCAGCAGAAACTTCGGCACATAGAAACTTAGCTCCTGGCTAAGCAAAAAAGCTGATGAAATTCAAGGCTTTGCTGAGAGACATGATATGAAAAACTTCTACGACTCACTGAAAGCGGTCTACGGTCCTACATCACCAGGCATAGTTCCCCTCCTCAGTACAGATAGGGGAACATTGGACAACGATAAGAAAGACATCCTTCAATGCTGGGCAGAGCATTTCAGCAACATCTTAAATGCAACTTCCTTCTTCGATGATGAAACCATAAACTGCCTTCCTCAAGTTCACACTAATGATACACTTGACTGTTGACATGATTTTCGCTGCAAGGCAGCTGCAAGAGAAATGTCAGGAACAGACCTGCGAAATGTTCTCCACTTTCATTGGCCATACCAAGGCTTTTTATTCAGTCAGCAGAGAAGGACTGGAAAATAATGGCAAAATATGGCGTCCACAAAAGTTTGTCCAAATAGTGTGGCTATTTCATGATGGTATGCAGGCAAGAGTACAGGAAAATGGTGAACTGTCTGAGCCCTTTCCTGTCACCAATGGAGTGAAGCAAGGATGTGTCCTGGCACCAACACTGTTCAGCCTCATGTTTTAAGCTATGCTGACAAATGCCTTTGAGAACAACGACATTGGAATAGATATCAACTGCCGTATGGATGGAAAGTTGTTCAATCTCAGAAGGCTGAAAGCTAAAACCAAAACTAACAGGCAGACATGCAACACGTTTCAGCTTTCTCATATGCCTGTGCCAACTTTGGGTTCAATATCAACTTAGAGAAGACTGGTTATGTACCAATCAGCTCCAGGGAATAATCACACTGTGCCGAATATCAAAGTGAATGATCATAGACTAAGTGTTGTGGACAAATTCACCTATCTTGGCAGCACTGTGTCACAAGCTGCCACAATTGATGACGAAGTGAATGCAAGAATCTCCAAGGCCAGTGCGGCCTTTGGCAGACTGTACAAGAATGTATGGGACAGAACTGGAATAAGCCTGCAAACAAAGCTAAAAGTGAATTATTTGGTTGTTTCGGAATTTGAGATTTAAAAATTGAGCACAACCCACAACTGGTAACGCTAATCAAGAAGAACTGATCATTTGGGGCCACATCGAATGACGGATGTCAATCACGGCGATTGGGCAAATTTTGAGCTATAACCTACGATGGGTGACGTGATATTCTAGTGTGAGAATTTTGTTGCGTCTAGCATGTACCGAGTGGTCTAGTGGTTACACACCAGTGTCACACGCCAGTGATATGGGGTTTGTTTCCGGATTCGGTCAAGGATTTGCACTACTGACGAGCTCAAACGAGAGCAGAACTTGAGTATAGTGCTTCCAAACTGACGTGGACAAGGCCTTAGGTTCATACTGGAATATGATCAGGGTTGCCAGTTGTGGGTTGTGCTCAATCTTTAAAGCTAAAAGTCTACAAAGCAATTGTATTATCCACACTATTTGCTTGTGAAACCTGGACTGTTTATCAGCGACACGCTAGGAAATTAAACAACTTCCACACAGTCTGCCTTAGGAAGCTACTGAAGATTAAATGGCAAGACAAAATCCCAGACACTTAAGTCCTAGAAAGATCGTCCATGCCCAGTATCCTCTCTACTAATGAAGAATCAGATTCATTGGGCTGGTCACTTAACTCACATGCCAGATCACAGGCTCCCTAAACACATTTTTTACAGCGAGCTGCATTGTGGTAAACACAAGGTGGCCAGAGGAAACGCTTTTGTCATGGGTTAAACGCTGATCTCTGCTTCCTCTCATGATATGGACCCGACGTTTAACCGCTAGAACTGTATGGCTCAGGGGTATGAACTGATTCAGTGAAGATGGATGTCAAACACCAACATGTATGGTACAATCACATATAGGACAGCCTCCCTATGCTGACTCCAACATAAATCCGACGACAAAGTCATTCGAGTGAACTGAGATATAATTTATCGCAGGCAACTTCAACAGCAAATGTGAGCGAGTGAGCACATCCAGGCTTCAGTCTTTCGCACCGCACTTTCGCTCTTGCCTATCCATCGCACATCATCTCCCTAGACTGCGTAGATAGTTGGGCACCAAGCTGGCCGCCTGTTATAAGAATGAATGCATGACAAACGCCTACCTTCCACTGTCATATAGCGAATACCAGATATGCCAGCGATCGTGGCGTCAGCAGAGCCAGGAGTACCTGTAGTCTAGTCGATTGCCGGAAACAAACTAGAGCGACTTCATGTGGACACCGAGGACTGGCAGCAGTATAACGGCCGGTATTCTGTGAATGGTGTTGAAGCACGTCCTAACGCTGTCCTTGCTGGATCACACACTGGCCACCTAACCGTTACAGTGTTAGGTGACGTATTACAATGACGTCCTCATTGCGTTCACTGTACGTGTCACTACGTGCAACGTTTGTGACACTCTGTAACTTGCTCTTGATGCGCTAACTCATCAAATAAATCTTATGCTACTGTCATTTGTCATATGACAGCTTTAAAGACACTGAAAATCTCACTGAAAGCTTTTGGAATTCATCATGACACCTGAGCTTTCTGGTTATTTCTCGGTGCCAGTGACTCGCCGCCACCCCTTCTCCTGTTAGTTTAAACAGGTCTGCCACATGAAGGCCAGGAGTTGGACTTTTGCTGCATAGGTGATGAATGCACCGAGCCATTGGGGTATTTATGCAAGGTTGGACGCTCACCCCAACTCCACCCCCGGCTACATAACAGCAACATTTGGAACCCATTAGTAATATTAATCCTGGGGCTAGAATTGTGTTTAGCTGCGTAGATTCTCTTTGGTTTCAGTCCAACCCTTACCCCCCAAAAAAAGTCTTAAAAGTCAAGAGGATCGACTTCATTGCCCCGGGTTTTATCCCATATGGCTCTGCCGAAAGCATCGCACAAAGGATGAACTCTGTAGCTCCGGCAATGACCCCCAGAGGTCTCTGAGAAAATGCAATTGTGAACAGAAAGATGTAGCCGAGAAATGAACCCACAACCTTCCGAGCGCGAGGCAGATGGCTTGACCACTTCACCCTTGCAACAACCAAAGGATGATCCGTATCACAGTAAGCACTGTGGTAGCTTTGAGTTAATGATGTATGGTTAAGATGTTGTCTCCATGTGATAATACAGAATGAAAGAGGTTGCAGACTAGTACAGTGGGCAAAAGAGCAAGATTTGATTATTATATTTGTTTCAACAGCACCCAAGAAGATTATGGACATGGAGGAGTCCTGATCATAAGATCCGAAATCAGATTGATTAGATCCTCATCAACAGAAGATTTCGAAATGCCTTAAAAGTCAAAAAAACTATACCAAGTGCAGACTGCTACAGCGACCTTAGATTAATCTTAATCAGTTTACATATAAAATTAAAGAAAGTCAAATATTCACCAAGAAACACAAAATTTGATCTACAAGCACTGAAGAGTGAGGAAATAAAAGATAAATTCAACCTAGAGGTAACGAACATATTTGATGCATTGTCCGATATGGAAATATTATTTCAAGACATCAGTGACCAATGGGAAAGATTAAAGAAATCAGTTTGAAGAATTGAAGAAATCAAACGAAGCTGCGGAAACAACCATTCCAAAAATAAAGATAGTAGGAAGCAAGAAATGGATGACAGAAGACATCTTAAAACTCATGGAAGTAAGAAGAAATAACAAAAATAACATGGTAAAATATGAAGAGATTCCCCAGAAAAAGTAAGAAGCTATGCAAAGAGGCAAAAGAAACATGGCTTGAGGAAAATTGCAAGGAAATTGAACACTAACACAACACCCAGAATACCAAATTAATGCACCAAAGAATTAATGACATCACTAACAAAAGAAGACACACATCAACGGGTTGCCTAAAAACCAAAGATGGCAAAATCATAATAGAAAAAGATCAGATTTTAAATGCATGATCAGATTATGTGAAAGACCTTTATGATGATACAAGTGAAGAACAATATGATCATAGGAATAATAATGAAGGACCATCAATTTTGAAGATAGAAAACAGGCAAGACCCCAGGTACAGATAACATAACAGTAGAAATGATCAATGCCTTAGAAGAATATGGAATAGACCAAGCCACCAGACTGCTGAACACAATATACAATACTGGAGATATACCTCCTGAATTATGTAATTCTATATTTATTTCAATCCCGAAGAAATCAGGAGCCATGGAATGTGATCAACATAGAACAATTAGTATAATGAGCCACATCATGAAGATTCTGCTGAGAATTATCATGCAAAGAGTTAGGAAGAAAATACAATCTGAAATAGGAGAAGAGCTATGTGGGTTTATAGAAGGCAAGGGCACAGTAAATGCTGTGTATATACTGAGAACAGTAATTTAGCATTCTATAGAAGTAAACAAAGATCTATTCTTTGCTTTATTGACTACACAAAGGCTTTCAATAAAGTGAGACATGTCGACATGATAAGGATGCTTGAAGATCTACAAATTGATGGAAAAGACCTTAGACTTGTAAAAAACATATATTGGAAACAACAAGCTGCCATCAGATTGATAACGATGTAGGTCAATATCAGCCTATTAAAAGAGGTGTGAGACAGGGATGCGTAATGTCTTCAGATCTTTTTTCCCTGTACTGTGAAAGTATTTTCAGAAATGTAGAGGATATGGAAGGAATCAACATTGGGGGACGATACATCAATAACATTAGATATGCAGATGATACAGTCTTGATACAGACAATGAACAGGACCTGCAAAATTTAGTAGATGCGGCTGTTGCACACAGTGAAAAACTAGGGTTAGAACTGAATATTAAGAAGACACAGATTATGGTCATCACTGGGAAGAAGGAAATACCACAATGTGATATACGAGTAGATGGGCATATTCTTAAACAAGTGAATCAATACTGTCTGTTATCTCGGCACAGTCATAACATCTGATGGGAGATGCCTTGAAGAGATTAGAACAAGAATTGTGCTATAATGTAAATCGGGGTGATGAACATAATCCAACGCAAACAGAGTAAATACAAACTTTTGGCTCGAACTGATAGCAGATTAGGAGGCCAACGGCGTCAACAGGAAATGACTCCTCGGACAGTTAAAAGTTTGAACAGCATTTAATCTCGCAGCGCGTAGCTTGTAGTAACGAAACAATAAAACATTTAAATCCTTTACTGTACCTGTACTACCAGGGCAGCAGTAAGTCTAGATATATTAATATTTATAATGTGTTCCCAAGCCATCTCGGCAAAGATATCAACACTGGTAACATATGTCCTTCTTGAGTCCTTCTGTCACTCGATTGAGACACAGTCCCACTGCTTCGCAAAACTTCGCGTTTTCATCCATTTGCTTGCCTGTTCGTTCCTAGCAGTTATGCCTGTCTTCTCTCACTATTCGCAAGCATCGATCCAGCCACTGTTTCGACGTTGAGCCAACCTACAGCCAACTTATTCCTCCCAGATCAAAATCTGCTGGCATCCTCTAGAATCTCCCAAGCAATGTCTGATTGTTGTCATCCTGTTCTTCAATGACGTATCTGTTTCTCCCATCATCTTCTTGACTTCCACAGCACTTCGGTTCGTGGCTATTCTAACTATCTAATTAACGTCATTCAGTCGCACTTGCCACTTGGCAAATTGCCATTGCGAAGGTAGCCTTTTGCAAGATGAAAAACATACTGACCAATAAAAAGATATCAATTGAAACGGGAAAAAGAGTGTTGAGGTGCTACATAGAACCTATACTTTTGTATGGATGTGAAGCGTGGACAATAAGCAGCCAAGCTGAAAAACAGCTGATGGCTGTGGAAATGTGGTTTCTGAGGAAAATGCAAAGAATACCATGGACAGACAGAAAAACCAATGAGCAAGTCTTTCAAGAAACAAATGAAGATCGTAAACTGATTAGAGTCATTAGAAGTAGACAGTGAAAATTTTTTGGGCATGTTATGAGAAGAAATGACTTGGAGAACTTGGTGACGACTGGTAAGATTAAAGGGAAGAGACCAAGGGGAAGACTGAGAAGTAAATACCTGGATGGTTTGGCCATGTGGTATGGTCAAGAGAGGAACATGAAGCTGATCCACGACTCTGGTGATCGAGTGAGATGGCAGAACATGACCGCCCACGCTTACCGGCATGGCACATGTTGGATGGATGGATGCCAATGGCCAGATCTTGGGTGTTTCCATGTGATCTTATGCCATTCTTTTGTTTTACAAAATAGAGTCTGTAATACATAGGTCATTTCTGTTGCAATGCTCCAGCAGCCTTTGCCCATTTTAATTCATGTTGTATTCTCAAAGGCACACTAGCCATGAACTTGAGTTCTTGCCCACACAAGCATTGCCATTACTGAGCATATAAATGTAGTCAGATTTTGGAACTGCCTTGATCACAGAGTAACTCCTCATAGAATGAATCCTTCGCATCATCAGAGGAAGTGAAAGTTGGTGCATATGCAGCGATAATGGTGGCAAAACCACAAGAGGTTGCCAAGCGCAGGGATAATAGTCATTCATTACCTCCAGCTGGAATTTCAATCATTCCCAGTAGTGAATTCTTCACTGCAAATCCCACACCGTGTTGTCTCTTTTCTGCCTGCCCTCTACCCTTCCAAATAAAGGTGTAATTGTTTTCTCTGAGTGACCCTTCTTTAGTGAGGCAAGTCTCCTGCAGGACAGCAATATCAATGTTAAGACAACTGAGTTCGGCATCAATCAAAGCCATTTTTCTCACATCGTTGATATTTGTCAAGTCAGTGGAAAATTCTGGACACATGGTTCTTACATTCCAGGTTGCAAGCCGTAGCTTGAAGTTTCTATTTTTCTTTTTAGTAGTATGTGGTGCATTAACAGCTCTGGGGACCGAGTATCCACAGGAATAAGTGGACAACTCTGCAGCTGAGCAGAGCAGGGCACTCACTTGTCCTTACAGTCGGAAATGGCTGTCAAAGGCAGAGGTAAAAAGACCACCATGTGAATGTGGAAGGCAAGGGGAAACCACCACATTATCTTCCCAAGACTTCATGGCAAAACATATATCAAAGTTAGTGAAGGACGTTAATGGCTGTCTTAGGGCATCCTCGTCCGGTAGGGACAGTCATGAGCCACAGGTGACACCAGACCGTCATCCAGCTACTGATGGCAAAATCTTAACTAAAATAAATAAATTTAGAGTAGGAACATGGAATGTTAGGACATTAAATGAGCTAGGAAAGTTGACCAATGTTCTAAGAGAGATGGATAGCATGAAAATGAATATACTAGGCGTTAGTGAGATGAGATGGAAGGGATCGGGCAAAATTATAGCTGACGCCTCCACTTGCTTGGCCGCTCTTTCAGCTGCTCTTTCTTCACGCTCGTGG
Organism: Cepaea hortensis; assembly: GCA_963921405.1. Taxonomy (NCBI): domain Eukaryota; kingdom Metazoa; phylum Mollusca; class Gastropoda; order Stylommatophora; family Helicidae; genus Cepaea; species Cepaea hortensis. The sequence continues at coordinate 472,942,806 of OY992876.1, read as the reverse complement.
TATTCAGAGTATTTCTTCTCACTCCACTTCGTTAACTCATCACCTGTTAACTTTAACTTCAACCCCATATCGATGAAATCATTTAATGACGACATGATGGAAAATGCAAATGAAATATCAGACACACAATTTGTTACAAGTTGTTAGTAAAGTGAACAATTTACAATTGTGTTCTATTTACAATATGTGCCTAAATTTGCATCCGAAAGTATATAGAAAGAAAAATATACTCAAGTGTCCTGGATGCGGTGAAGAACGGTTGAAATTCGGACTAGGAACTGTAGTGTCGCTACTTCAAAACACCAATGACCTCTACGGGCAAGGGTTTCAGATGGCACAGAAAACCTGCTTTGTTTTTGGAGAAAATAAATTAATGTCTATTTGATGTGGTGTGTATGCTTGTCACTAAGTTTTGATTAGGTTTGTATGGCATTGAGTGTAATTGTAGGTCGTAATGTTGTCCGTCAACAATTGTTTTTTCAAAATCACAAGTCACTTTCTTTCCGAAACTTTCTGCTTTCTACAATTCACTTTTCAAAGACAATCTAACTATATCTCAACACTATACAACATTGATGACACATCACTTACATCAAGATGACATTCCGTAAGGACATAGTCATCAAGTTTACAAGATGGCGACAAGGTCACAATGGCGACAACTTCACAATGTCGACAAGGTCAAAACGGTGACAAGTTCCACAATCACAAATGTTTTACACGTTTACAAGATCAAACAATATGTATGCACTGTACGTTGACATTTAGTCTCCATGTTCAAACAATGTAATAATATATCAAAATGAGCCTTCACAATCACCTTTAAATGCACTCTAAAGTTGGACAAAAATTTCTAAGTTCACAAATCTAGGTGTTAAATGTTAATTACTTAAACCACGTTCATTTTAAAGCCGGACGAATGCCACCACGTCCACACATGTCAGGGTCTTAAACCTGGCTCGTTAACCTATCACATGTGAGACAGTACAAGTACAACGTGATTTGACTTGAGACTCAACGACACGAAGTTTCGATGGATTTATTTACAGATCACGATCTAGAGATGATCATCACAATACATAAGTTATAACAATACACTTACAGGCAACCCACAGCTTACAATCAGTCTCACAAGATGTACAAGCACTCGACTTTCGGGCCGCAGAACTACACAAGCCTTTCTCCCATCATACGTCCAGTCGAGTCCGAGTCCCAGAGCTGTCTGGCTATTTCTCGCAACGCGCCTGCCCACCTGAAGTGGCTTCACGAGGCCTGCGTGCGTCCTGCTTTGTCCTTGCCTGACCGCTGGCTGTCTCGTCAGCCGGCAACCTCGCAGGCAGGTAACTAATACTCGCCTGGCGGGCGTAACGATGTTACAGCATCCCCACTAGGGACTATTCGCCTGGCGGGCGTAACGATGTCCCTGCATCTCTGCTGGCAATACATTAGACTCTGACACCCCTCCTCAGCAAATCCCGCAGCGTGTAGCGGCTAACGACACCAGTTGTGCGTTGGTTTATCAATCTTCTTTGGCTTCCTGCGTAGTGTTCTTGTTTGGCCACCCCTCTTTTACTAGTTTGCTGTTCTCGCAGTCTGACCATGGTTGTAGATTCACAGTCATCACTTGGTTCTCGCAAAAGTCTTACTTCTCGTAGAGCATTCAAAATGTCAGCCTGGTCCATGGCGCGTCCGCCCTCCACAGTAGCCTCACCTGCGAGATTGTCAGCCCGCTCATTTCCTTGTACTCCCGCATGCCCTGGCACGAAGATGAAACTAATCTTTGCCAGCCGAGACCGTTCCAGAGACAGCAACCATTCTCTTCGGATCCACCCCATCTCTATCCTCTTGAGCATGTTCAGTGAGTCGCTAAGGAAACAAGCCCTAGTGAATGTCTGTGTCTCGAGCCATGTTATTGCTTTACTTACTGCCATGACTTCCATGGTCAGGCTACTTGTGGTCCCAGCGACAGCACCAGAGTCCTCCTTCCCAATTCACCCTCCGGCCTGAGCCGTAAAGGTCCATGAGCTTCTCACATGTCGGACGACCAACCCATCTGTGTAGATGACCGCATCACCGTCTAGCGAATTCTCGAAAATAACGTTGGTACTTCCGCCTCCACAGCATCCGGATTTTCTTGTCTGCATTTTCTGTCTAGTTGGATGCAAACTGAGAAGGACGTGCAGAAATATGTTGGCACTTGCAACCACTCCTCGCCAGGTTCTAAGTCCTCAAGTGAACACACCTGTTGAAGAATGTCTTCAGCTTGACCCATCCACGACCGTCCTCTTTTTAGCCTGTTGCCCTTTACCTTTATAATTTCACTATGCAGTGGATGTTGTGTGTTTGCGTTAACTCTGAGGTAGGCGCGTGCCCTGCAAACTTGTATTCTCTCTTCAATGGTTGGAAAATCAAGAAGGAAGCGCATCGCCCTGCATGCTGTATCTCTTGTACATCCAAGAATAATGCGCATAAGACGCTTCCGGTTCAAGATGGCGACAGACGGTCGTGTTGTTCTGTGATCGTTAACTTTTTCGCGTAGGAGATGGATTTATTCATCTCTTGCGTGTAATTTGTGTGCCAGGATGTAAAACCAGGAGTTTCTACTCAAAATCTGTGCCGATGCTACAGAGTTTCGTGCACTGAGCGAAGCAATCCATGAGTGCATTTTTCGCAGCGTGTGTGGTTCTGTAGTGTTCGGTTTTTCAACATGACGTAACAACGTGTGTTCTCCGAGCGGTTCTAGTCAGGTCTTAGTCAGATATGACTGAGCTACCAGATGACAGTAGACGGTACTACCTGCTTTCTGTCAGCGCCGAATGTTGGGCGGCGCTTACCAAACCCGACACCCCACATTGTGCCAACGGCTTCGGGCGGAAGAGCGCAATTGGGAGGGTACTAGCCTTATCCTGGTGCGAGGAAATGCAACCCAAAGACAAAATAAGTCATGGCAGGGCAGACCAGACCCTAAGCCTTGGTTGGCAGCTGGTCTAGGATTGAAGCTCCGACAGGCGGACAGTTAGAGCATTGCTGTGCTGATCCGGCAGCTTCTGCAGCTTGTCTTGTTCCAGATTATAGGTGTCAACTTTCCTCTGGAGTGAACTAGGCAGGCCGAGAGAGGGATCATGCTGCATGGGCAACACATGGTTTCTTTATTTTAGCCCAGGCTTTGTGCTATAGAGAGGCAATAACTCCATCCCTGGTCTTAACCGGTCTCGGAATCAAAGCGAGAGACGGGTTATAAGTCCTTGTCAGTTGGCGTAGACATGGGGCGCCACGCGTTGCCTCTGACGGTGGGAGACACCTACAGGTGTCACTGGTCAGCTACCGCCCGCCTCAAGCTGGGCAGCCCCCAGCCAATTGGGTGCTGATCCGCCACAGCCTGCCTGCTTCAATGGGTGCTTGGGGCTAGGACAAAATCTGAATCGCAGGCTGTAAAACCAATGCACCAGGTACTAATAAAAAGAATAGAAACCTCAAGCTACGGCTTGCAACCTGGAACGTGAGAACCATGTGTCCAGGATTTTCCACTGACTTGACAAATATTGACGATGTGAGAAAAACGGCTGTGATTGATGCTGAACTCAATCGTCTTAACATTGATATTGCTGGCCTGCAGGAGACTCGCCTCGCTGAGGAAGGGTCACTCAGGGAAAACAATTACACCTTTTTTTGGAAGGGAAGAGGGCAGGCAGAAAAAAGGCAACATGGTGTGGGCTTTGCAGTGAAGAATTCGCTACTGGGAATGATTGATATCCCAGCTGGAGGTAATGAAAGATTATTATCACTGCGCTTGGCAACATCTTGTGGATTTGCCACCATTATCACTGCATATGCACCGACACTCGCTTCCTCTGATGATGTAAAGGATACGTTCTATGAGCAGCTAGACTCTGCGATCAAGGCAGTTCCAAAATCCGACTACATTTATATGCTCGGTGATTTCAATGCTCGTGTGGGCAGGGACTCGAGTTCATGGCCAGTGTGCCTTGGAAAATACAACATCGGTCGCATGAATGATAATGGACAAAGGCTGCTGGAGCATTGCACTAGAAATGACCTATGTATTACAAACTCCTTTTTTAAAACAAAAGAGATGCATAAGGTCACATGGAAACATCCAAGATCCGGCCATTGGCATCAGCTGGACTTCATTATCACACAGAGACAACATCTGAACCATACATCATTAACTCGAAGTTACCACAGTGCTGACTGTGATACAGATCATTCTTTGGTTGCAAGGGTTAGACTGAGACCAAAGAGAATCTACACAGCTAAACACAAGTCTAGCCCCAGGATTAATATTACTAACACTCACGATCCTGGAAAGTGCCTTGAATTTCAACAGCATCTTGAAGACGCTTTCAATGATACATCAGAAAATTGTATAGTAAATGATAAATGGAGTAAACTTAAGGAAACTATTTATAAAACAGCGGTAGGGGTTTACGGCACTGTGGATCATAAGAGGCAGGACTGGTTTGCGGCAAACAGCCAAATACTGCAGCCCTTGATTGATAAAAAGAAGATAGCTCTCTTAAAAAACAAGGAAAGACCAACGCGTAACACTCTGAGTGAGCTGAAGCAAGCGAGGAAGGATGTACAAAAGGCTGCCAGGCAGTGTGCGAATGACTATTGGATCAAGTTATGTGAGTCCATTCAAATCGCAAGTGATAAGGGCAACATCAGAAGCATGTATGAAGGGATAAAGAAAGCCTGTGGTCCAATGATCAAAAGAAGTGCACCGCTGAAAACCTTGACTGGAGAAATCATCACTGATAAGAAACAGCAGATGGATAGATGGGTCGAGCACTATTTAGAGCTTTACTCAAGTGAGACCAAGCTAGCGGATGATGCCCTCAACGCCATAGAGGCCCTGCCAACTCTTGACCACCTGGACACACTTCCCACTATAACAGAAGTTAAGTGTGCTATAAATGAGCTTGCATCTGGCAAGGCTCCAGGTAAGGATGGGATTCCAATAGAGGTGATCAGGAGTGGGCAAGACACACTCGCTCTACAGATCCACCAGCTAATAGAGCTATGCTGGCGAGAAGGACAAGTCCCACAGGATTTCAAAGATTCAAACATCATAACGCTGTACAAGAACAAGGGAGATCGGAGCGACTGTAACAACTATAGGGGTATCTCACTACTGTGTATTGTTGGGAAAGTATTTGCCAGAATTGTCCTGCACAGACTTCAAGTCCTAGGAGATCAAGTCTACCCCGAATCACAGTGCGGCTTCCGTCAGAACCGGTCTACCATTGATATGATATTCTCATTGCGACAGATGCAAGAAAAATGCCGGGAACAAAATCAGCCACTGTTTATTGCCTTCATCGACCCCACAAAGGCATTCGATTTGGTCAGTCGTGAGGGTCTGTTCAAAGGACTAAAGAAGATTGGCTGCCCACCAACTCTTCTGTCCATTGTGGAATCGTTCCACACAGGCATGAAGGGTACAATCAAGTTTGATGGCTCAACTTCAGAAGAGTTTGAAATCAAGAGTGGAGTTAAGCAAGGTTGTATACTAGCCCCCACCCTCTTTGGGATATACTTTTCACTTCTACTGAAATATGCCTTTCGTGATCAGGATGACGGTATATACATTCACTCACGCTCAGATGGTGGCCTCTATAATGCTCAGAGATTGAAGGCCAAGACCAAAATTAGCAGGGTACTAATCAGAGAGTTGCTTTTTGCGGATGATGCTGCGATTACGACCCACTCTGAGGAAGAATTACAACATCTACTATCTGCATTCTCTAATGCTTGTTCTGAATATTTGGTTTAACAATTAACAAAAAGAAGACACAGATTAAGTCACAAGGTGCACATGGTGTACCATCAATCTTTATTGACGACGCCGAACTGGAGATAGTAGACCATTTTACATATCTAGGATCAGAGGTAAATAGCAAATTATCTCTCGATCAGGAAATCAACATCAGGATTGGCAAGGCAGCAACAACAATGAACATGTTAGCAAAAAGAGTCTGGGAGAACAGGAAGCTTACTGCCAAAACAAAAGTCCTCGTCTACCAAGCCTGTGTCCTTAGTACTCTTCTTTATGGCAGTGAAACCTGGACAACTTACTCACGCCAAGAGAAACGTTTAAACAGCTTTCATATGCGGTGTCTGCGAAGAATACTTGGTATTAAGTGGCAAGACAAAATCACAAATACTGAAGTATTGGAAAGATCAGGTTGTGTGACGGTGTATTCCATGCTCAGTCTTCGTAGACTTAGATGGATAGGACACGTTAGGAGGATGGATGATGGTAGAATACCAAAGGACATCTTTTTTGGGGAATTACAGACGGGTAGGAGAATTCAGGGTCGGCCTCTACTACGATACAAAGATGTGTGTAAGCGGGACATGATTGATACAGGCATTGATAATGCACATTGGGAGCACGTCGCCGCTGAACGTGTTGCATGGAGGGCAACTATCAGAAATGGAATAAAGACAAAGGAGAAAATGATTGCAGATAAAGCACACATAGAGCGCGAGAGACGTAAGATGGTGCAAAATGGTGGAAGTGACCATGTTTTCACATGCACCTACTGTGGACAAACATTTGCAGCAAGAATTGGCCTTACCAGCCACAATCGCCACCGCCATGGATCTTAGTTATTAAGCCTTTTTGAAGCACAATGTACCAAACTATCGTCTGTCAAGACGGAAAGGTGTCAATGTCATGTCTCCGAGCGGTGGGCAGTCAACCTACCAAGGCGACATGGGCACCGGGCAGTCCGCAAGCGTCAAGGTAAGCGTGGTGGCTTAAGACGTTTTAGACTCAAGTGTGACCGCCTGGGCCTCAGGAATATCCGTATTCTGTATTGGGACTGCGCCAGCGTAAAACAACGGGGCCCTATTCAAGGAAATCTGGTTTACAGATATGACATTGTAGCACTCCAGGAGACGAGACTCGGTGATCAGCTACTCCGAAATGCCGGCTTCAAATGTTTCTACAACAGACGACATCTGGGAACGGCGATTCTCATTCGCGACAGCATGGTGGCGTCAGAGCTAGACATGTCCATTTGGGACAGTGACGACATACAAATACAGGCGGTAAGAGTTCAATCTAGTCTACCATTCGTGTTGGTTAATGTTTATTTCCGAAACGCGAGTATGGATTCCCAGAAGTGGCAGTGCTTAAGTGACAAATTAGGTCACGAGAGAAATGTTATTTTCTGTGGCGATTTCAACGCTAAAGGCAGATCATAGAGAAACATTTCCTCCAACACACAGGGGGAGGAGCTCGAGACTGCACTTGAAACCATGGACCTGGTTTGTAACAACAGTGGCTGTGTGACCAGGACAGCAAGGTGATGAGGACAGTGCTATTGATCTGGCGCTGGTTTCTCCTTCACTCACTACAGTGTGTAGATGGGGGTGTCCTATGACACCACGGCAGCGACCACCACCCTTGCAGCATATTGGTGGAGAAAGGCAGAATCAGGCAGCACAAAATAATGGTCAAGAATTTCCAGTATAGCAGTACAGGGCAAGATGTGATGAGTAAAATAAGACGTGACAAGCGCAGAGAGCTTCTGGGCAGGAAAAAAAAGCTGGGAGCAGCCAGCTTGGTGGAATTTCGAGGTGGAGAAGGCTTGGGTGGATAATCGTAGTGCTGTAAGGAGATGGCAAAATGCCAAGAAGAACAGAGCTGGCCATCCTAGTCCCTGCTTGCACTTAAAAGAGAGATGCACACAAAAGTAAGCTATTTAAAATAAAAAAAACTGGTCAATGTGGTTACAAGTGAAAAATGGGCAGAGGTATGTCAAAGAGTAAGCATAGACAAGTCACTAAAATTGTTCTGGTGACTACATAAAAGCATGAGTGGGGTGGTCAAGAATAAGAGAATTTCTGACTTCCAAGGTGCTGACCTCACCTGGCAGAGGACTGACGAGGATGAGGGCAAAGCCCTCTATGAACGCTATTTAGAGCAGAGCAACCAGACAGACATGAGAGGCAGAAATCTTGCCAAGGAGGTCACCTCAGACAGGTGTAAGGCCTAGAACATTCCGGATGAAGGCACAGTGACAGTGAAAGAAATCAAGGCTGTGCTTCGACGATAAAAAAAACAGCTCTCCAGGGCCAGATGGCATAAGATTTGACGACATCAATAGGTGTACCAACAACGAGCATAGGGAGTGCTAGCATCAAGGATGAGTGGTTACACAGCTATATGATTCCTTTGCCGAAGCCTGGCAAATACCACACAAACATTCCAGGATATCGAGTTATAACCATGCAGAATACAATAGGCAAGCTACTGGAGAAGGTAACTGCCAGGAAAATATTACGCCAGCTAGAGAGGCAAGGTGTTACCTACCCTGGGTGGGTACCGTTCAAAAAGAAAGACCTGGACCAATGCATCAGTTTTTGCCCATGATGTCTATGAAGGTTTCCACTCAGGCATTGAAACCTTTGCTGCAGCGATTGATCTTGAGGACGCGTACAACAGAGTACCATTGGATTTTCTAATGCTTCAGCTTCTTGAACTCAAAATAAGTCCATTCCTCCTTAGTTGGATCGCTGCAGCCATCTTCCAACGGAAAGTAGTTTTTAGATGTGGCAGTTGGACGTCGGAACCAACAACAATATATCCTGGCCTACCACAGGGATCACCATTATCTCCGGTACTGTTCAACGCCTACACTGTGAGAATCACCAGCGAGCAGATCACTGGACCTGGTAGGACATTGTCATATGCCGATGATGTTTTAGTGTATCGTCAGGGTAAGCATAGAGATCAGGTTGCTGTTGAACTACAAACCGAACTCAATCGCATAAGTACTTGGTGTGTTGATGCTGGGGCAATGGTCAACCCAACAAAGACAACAGTGACTTGGTTTTCGTTGAATAATCATATTGTCAACACTCCAACGCCAACTGTAAAGCTGTGTTCAGAGACGGTGGAAAGAACGCAGGGAATGAATTACCTTGGGATACGGTTTGATCGAAGTCTTGCTTATAATGAGAACATAGACCAGGTGATAACAAAGGCCAAGCGAGGCTTGGCTGCGATGCGGGTGATGGCGGCAGCAAACTGTGAGCAGCTATGTCTTCTATACGAAGGGCTGGTCATGTCTGTTTTTGAGTATGCGATGGCAATCCTGACTCTCAGCCGAAAGCAGATGGAAAGGATACAGAATGAAGCTATGCGCAATCTTCGTCTCCTTCGTGCATATTCGGTATTCCGATGTCAAACTTTAATTTATTTAAAGGAAACGTCAGTCATCTTGAGAGTTTTCGAAGTCTCACAGCGTGTACTTAAATGGAACTTGTGTAGGCCAAAGTAATTTAATTTTCTCCGGTCTGCATATGTTGGACTCTTTTGCATACCAACTACCATAACAAGCAATGGTGTACTGATCAGAGGGAAGCAAAGGAAGAGGCCGACCACGTAAACTTTAAACGCAGAGAATAAAAGAGTCCATGGGAATATCGATACATGAAGCACATAAGCGGACATTCTCTTCGACACCGCAAGGTACAAGAGGGACATGATGAGATAAGAGCAGCAAATGTTTACTTAGCCGTCATGTTCCCAATTCCACAGCTACACTCATCAATCTTTCCTACCTCTAGCTTGTTTACCAAGCGATGTCTCAGCTTGTTTTGTGCTGTGCGGTTTCTTGTGTTTGCTTTGCTCCATTCTTTTACATTCAGGAGAATTCTCCTTTCTCCATTTTCTATTGAGTTTTCTATTGATCTACTTGTATATGCACGAATACAGGTGTTGCATGTGAAAGTTTTCTCGACATTATTTAGGGCTGCTTTCTGCTCTCTCTCTCTCTCTCTCTCTCTCTCTCTCTCTCTCTCTCTCTCTCTCTCTCTCTCTCTCTCCCTCTCTCTCTCTCTCTCTCTCTCTCTCTCTCTCTCTCTCTCCCCCCCCCTCAACTCAAGTAGCAAATACACACAAACACACACATACGCATAAACTTGTTGCTTTCGGCCAAACTGGTTATATGCATCATAGGTCTGGTACCGTGGATGCTTAGATTTTTACTTAGCGCTTCTTCTTCTTCTTCGCAAAGATATAGATCTTTGTTTACTTCTATAGAACGCTCAATTACTGTTCTCAGTATATATACGGTACTTACTGTGCCCTTGCCTTCTACAAACCCACATTGTTCTTCTCCTATTTCGGATTGTATTTTCTTCCTAACTCTTTGTTTGATAATTCTCAGCAGAATCTTCGTGAAGTGGCTCATAATACCAATTGTTTTGTGTTGATCGTGTTGACTGCAATGTTCTGTAAATACGATATGCGAAAAATTAGTTGCCCCTCACAACTAACTCTCCTTCACTCTCACGCTTAAAGTGAGCAAAATGAATTCAGTAAATAAATATATCAGTCAAGTACAAGCTTGTATTGACACAGGTCACGTGTTGCTACAAGTATGTTAGAGGGACCTCGGAGTTTATAGTCATAAGTTGACAGGAAAGACTTGTTTGCAGACATTATTATGTTGGATGACAATTATGGTACAACAGTTGACAATGTGGAGCAATAAGGCACATCTATTCCATGACAAATACAGTACAACAGTTGACAATGTGGAGCAATAAGGCACATCTATTCCATGACAAATACAGTACAACAGTTGACAATATGGAGCAATAAGGCACATCTATTCCATGACAAATACAGTACAACAGTTGACAATGTGGAGCAATAAGGCACATCTATTCCATGACAAATACTGTACAACAGTTGACAATATGGAGCAATAAGGCACATCTATTCCATGACAAATACAGTACAACAGTTGACAATATGGAGCAATAAGGCACATCTATTCCATGAAAAATTCAGTACAACAGTTGACAATATGGAGCAATAAGGCACATCTATTCCATGACAAATACAGTACAACAGTTGACAATATGGAGCAATAAGGCACATCTATTCCATGACAAATACAGTACAACAGTTGACAATGTGGAGCAATAAGGCACATCTATTCCATGACAAATACTGTACAACAGTTGACAATGTGGAGCAATAAGGCACATCTATTCCATGACAAATACTGTACAACAGTTGACAATGTGGAGCAATAAGGCACATCTATTCCATGACAAATACAGTACAACAGTTGACAATATGGAGCAATAAGGCACATCTATTCCATGACAAATACAGTACAACAGTTGACAATATGGAGCAATAAGGCACATCTATTCCATGACAAATACAGTACAACAGTTGACAATGTGGAGCAATAAGGCACATCTAATCCATTACAAATACAGTACAACAGTTGACACTGTGGAACAATAAGGCACATCTATTCCATGACAAATACAGTAGTGGAGGTACGGGATGTCAGGCTTTGGTTGTACCTTTGGTATCTATGTCTCTTATGTTCTCTTCGGGACCCACCCCACTGATCCATGCCTGACATCCAGCTCACGCTTGTGGCTCCTAGTAGCTATCAGCCTGCGACAGCGGCCATCCACCGGGCAACAGCTGTGAGAGGCTGTCTAAACCAGGCGTGATTAGCCGATTTGGTGTCAAAACAAAGGCGACTAAGGAGGATATGGTTCCGTCGCCCTGCTACTGAGTGAGTGCGTGGCGTGACACTGTGAGCTGTGAGTTTCACGTGGAATGCTTTTACATCTGTCCGCGGTTGTCTATAGTGTGAACTGCATGTTCGGAACGATGGCGGCTGGCTGTTGCTGGATTGACTGGTTTGCCTTTTCGATTTCGCGAGTGCATTCTTCAGAAGATTCCTGGGAGTCGCCACTGGAGCTACGAAGTTCGTGCTTTGTGAGGCACTTTCAGCAGGTTGGCCTGCGGAAGGAGACCGAACCATGTGGGATAAAATCCGGGTCAATTAAGTCTTTCTGGTGACTGCCGTTTCCATCGACGATAAACTGCATTTTTCATGGAGGTCTTTTGTGTTGGCATTCTGTAGACGGCATTATGCACAGTGTACCTGTGCGGGCTGTTGGCTTGCCAATACTCCTGTCTATTCCATTGTTCACATTGGGCAGTGAGGAGCATTTTGTATGGTATTCACTGGCACAGGAACGGAGCAATGTGGGGACGACCCATTGCCGTGATGTTGGAACCACGACTAACTAATTAACTAACCAAGCGGTGAACTAGGGTATGCCTACCCAGCATGTGAAGACAGGATCGGGCAGACTGCGCGGAAGAAGTCATTCCTGACTCAACGGGCAAGACGGCTTTTACCTGCAAAGCGTTGTGGAACGTAATGAGCACGGCAAGGCACGTAGAGTGCCCTGGTCATCCACTGCACCTGTATTCGTCTCCAGTCGTCTTGACTTGTCCTGCCACTGGATTCAGATGGACTCAGGCGAGAGAGTGAGGTCGACGAATTTCGGAACTCTTCCTCACTTTAATCCAATTCATCGCGCAAGTCATTCTTCATCCAACCTTCAAGCCCTGTGGCGATGGGCGAGCGGCAGGCTTGGGTACGCTGGCAGCCGTAGTCGCAGACCTGCACACAGGCGGCTCAGGCCATATGGTCATCTTCTACTGACCGATTTGACTCGACAGCCCCCTGAGCGACTGAGTAGCTCTCTATAGGAACACACTGCTCACCTCCATAGCATGAGGAAGGGACTAGAAAAGGTGCCCTAAACATTGTCTGCTCCATCACTACCTAACCAGCTAGCCGCGTATGCCACTGGTTTCAAAACTGAAGCATTGTCTTTTCCTTCCTGTAACAAAGCTGCCCCAATCCCAATCCCACTTGCATCCGTTCTCACACAAATGGTTTGGAAAGGTCCGGGAGCTGTAACACAGGTTTGCTGACCAAGGCCTCCTTCAACTGACTGTAGGCACTCTCACATTCTGGTGTCCAAACTATTTGGTCTGGGAATCCCTTTTTCAAGGTTTCTGTTAAAGGAGCTCCCAGTTCAGTGAAATGTGGGATACATTTGTGATAGAACCCACACAACGAGAGAAAAGATCGCACATCCTTCTTCGTTTTTGGCCTTGGAGCACTTCTGATTTTGTCTAGGTTCTTTTCCTCTGGGACAATGTGTCCTGGAGTGATGGTGTGGCCTAGAAATTCCAGAGTCTGGTAACCGATCATGCACTTGGTTGGGCGAGCTGTAAGCCCTGCTTCCTTGAGCCTATTGAAAACTCGTTCCAAGGATTGTAAATGGTCATCCAAACTGTCACTGGAAATCAGAATATCATCCATGAATGAGATGATGGACGGATCCTGTAAGGGATCAAGTAAAGTCCTCATCATGCGAGTAAACACACTAGGTGCATTACTGAGTCCAAAGGGCATGACCTTGAATTCGTAATGTCCACTGGGGGTACTGAAAGCTAGTAGTGGTCGAACCTCTGGTTTGACTGGAATCTGATAATACCCGCGACTCAGATCCACCTTTGAGAAATACCTTGCCTTATGGAGCCTCGCGAATAACTGAGTTGGATTCGGCAAAGGTTCCACCTGAAATTGTGTATGACTGTTCAGAAGTCGGTAGTCTATACACAACCGGTGTTCTCCGCTTGGTTTTCGTAACAAAACTACCCCCGCATTGTATGGGGATGTGGATGGTGAAATCACGTCATCCTCCAACAGTTTCTGTATTTCCCCCTCCAGGGCCTTTTCTTTAGAGAATGGCACTGGGTAAACCTTTTGGCGAACAGGCTCTTGAGTGGTCAAAGTCATCTCAAACTCCACCAACCTCGTTCATCCTGGTTTATCAGTCAGTATCTCCTTATGAGCCTCGAGAACCTGGGTTATCTTTTCCCTCTCCTTGGGAGTCAGATCAGGGTTCACTTGCACATCCCTATTGGTTTCCTGGTGTACCAAGGGATATTCCCTGCCCTCGTTGGTTCCCACTTCTGTCTCCACTGCAACTGCCATTGCCAGGAGGTGAGCTGCTTTTTCTCCGGGTCTCTCTTCGTATTTCCGCAAGAGATTGATATGGAAATCTTCGACTTTCCCCGGATCCGGATCTGATAGTTCGTTCTGGATATCACCCTTTCCACGGGAAATGGTCCTTGCCAACCTATCTCCAGTTTGTTGTTTCCCGTTGGGAGTAGCAACAATACTTTGTCTCCCACCTCTAGAGATCTGTCTTTAGACCTACGGTTGTAGTAAGCCGCGTGTCTTTTTCTGGCCTTTTTCAAGTTTTGATTAGCCAGAGTCCATCCCTTGTGAAGTTTTTCTTTCAGTTCCTCCACATATTTGTAAGAAGAGATCACTTCTTCTGACGTCCCCTCTTCAGTCCAACTCCTCAACATGGCTTCCAACGGTCCTTTGATTGGACGACCAAACAGCAACGTAGCGGGTGGTAGTCCTGTTGAGCGATGAGGAACTTCCCGATAGGCAAAAAGTGCTGCTGGGATATATTCATCCCACCTATCAGGTTTTTCCCGCGCTAGTTTCCTGAGCATTGTCATCACCGTGCCGTTGAAACGCTCTACTTGTCCATTGGCTTGAGGGTGGTAAGGGCTGGTATGGATATGGTTAGAGTGGAATACCCTAAACACCTCTCCATAAGTTTTCCACAAAACTGGGACCCATTGTCCGTCAGTATTTGATCAGGAAAGCCTAATCTTGTAAAGGCCTCCATCAGTGCGTCCGTCACTCGTTTCGAGTCAATTGTGGTCAACGGTATGGCTTCACCCCACATTGTACAGCAATCCACCATGGTGATTATGTACATGTTCCTCTTCCTAGTCCTAGGAAGTGGACCCACAATATCGATGGCTACCCTCTCGAAAGGAGAGTTCATGATGGGCATTTCACCCAAGACCACCGGTGCTGTCCAGTGTTTCGGTGCCACCCTCTGGCACTCAGGGCATGACTTCACATACCGACGCACATCACCTGTCATTCCCGGCCAATAGTAATGGCAGGAAATTCGCTGCATTGTGGCGGCAATACCCATATGCCCACTGAATGAGATGGTATGCCCCATATGAAGAATCTGGGAACGGTGGGCCTTTGGGACCACCAACTGACCATGTAGGTTGCCTCCCCTTCCGGCTCACCTGTAGAGTATCCTATTCTTCATATAGTACTGCCCCCGTTTGGGTGGATCAGCACTTTTCTGCAGCTTTTTGTAGCAAGGACGTAGAGTAGCATCCTCACTCTGGGCAGTTCGCAACTCCCCTGGCAGTGGGTTAGTCACATTGGTTTCTGCTTCATCCGTTCTCGTCTGAGAGCGAGTCTGTATTGCTCCCATATGGATTGGCTCCCTGGGCATTCCCAGAAAGACATACCGGCAACCGAGGATTACGGGAAAAATGGGATCGGTCAACACCGCGGCCGTGATGGTGCCGATGACATATCTTGACCGAATCTCCACTCTGGCAATGGGCAATTTCATGGCTACAGCACTCTTCTGTGCAGGCTGTATCTCCATGGTTTCACCTGTGAATTGTTCTGGATGTACCAGATCCGCAGAAATCATGGCCTCCCCGTCCAGTCCTGTGTCGTATAAACACTCCACTTGACGACCGTTAACTTCTACCAATTCCACTACAGGTGGTTTTTCCTGGTCTGGAAAACGTAGCGGGTGGTAGTCCTGTTGAGCCATGAGGAACTTCCCGATAGGCAAAAAGTGCTGCTGGGATATATTCATCCCACCTATCAGGTTTTTCCCGCGCTAGTTTCCTGAGCATTGTCATCAACGTGCCGTTGAAACGCTCTACTTGTCCATTGGCTTGAGGGTGGTAAGGGCTGGTATGGATATGGTTAGAGTGGAATACCCTAAACACCCTAAAAAGATATCCATTCACATCTGTTCCCTTGCTCGTCTTTTTCTGATGATCCCGTTCTATTTCAGTTTGATCCACAGGAGTGAAGAACAACAACTGTTCCTAACTAATTTCTGGTTTAATCAGAGAGTGAGTTCCCTTGCAGCAAGATGGCGGGACATTTATTCGTCTGTTTCTGAAGCTCGTGCCATTTTATTTCATGTTAAAGGACAAATGGTTTATTTTAAACTAAATAACTGTCAGTTGGCTCCACCGGTGTGAGAAGAACATCTGTAGAAAATTTCATCTCAATTGGATGGACCGTTTGGGAACGCATAAAGGACACACTCACACACATTGTCTTTTATATATAAATAATAATGAGGAAAGGAATTTAGACTTCTTGCTACATATGTGAACAATAATTACACAATAAACATTACAACTACAATGTTTCTCATATTTTATTCATGTAGTTTGTGACCTGGAGACACACCACAAATTCAAATGCTATTCCTGTTTTATATATGCTATTTAATGCCCAATTTAATAAATAGATACACCAAAAATTACACATTTCAAAGGATTCTAGTGCACATTTATTAAGTTGGGGTATTTAAAATCTCCGTAGTGAATAAAAGAAGCATTAATACTACCATAATTTGCAAAATTTTCTTTCTTTATGTTTTTTCTTGTGATATTTCAAATGACCAGTTTAAGTTGAATAAAATAACTTAAAATGTAACAAATAGATGCAAGCCTTAAAAGGTGCATATTTAAAAAAAATACCGGTGCATCAGCCTTAAGAATTGAAACTAAATTCTAGAGGATTTACAATAAACAATCTGACTTTTGTTCATCATCCTTCATGTGATTATTAATAAATCATTTTAAATGTGTACACTATTCTGTACAACCATGTTATTTAGTATGACAGATGCATACATGCTCAAGATTACTCAGATTATCCAACACTGAAAATGTACAACATTGGCAATTATTATAAGCAATTATGACTGTTCTCGTCTGTATCAGATTCTGCGAAAAGATGTTCTCAGAAAAAATGGATTCACAATTGTGACATTAGATTTCAGAAAATTAATACATTTTTTCTCAGCACATTTCAATATCATTTTTATTCTTATCATTCAATCGGATCAGAGGCCAAGATAACAGCTGTAATTTGCCATGATATATAATAGCTTGAAAAACACTATGATCTTCTAGAATGTAGAGTTGTGTAAAAATACTTACAAGTCACTAACAGAAAAGCCACTACAAGTAAGTCACTAAAGTAAAGGACCTTTTATGATGCCAGGAGGTGTAATGGGTTTATGGTGCTGCTTTTACTTCCCAAGACATTTCCTGCTACCTGTTTTAGGATGGTTGACTTTGGAGCCCAGGTCAATTAAAAAAATGCACTTATGTGTATTCAAATACATGATCACTGTGCCAGCAGGCATGCATGCTAGTCACTTCACTGCCATGGCAACCAACCACCACTACAAACATTTTTTTTAATTGTAAGAGAACAGCTATAATAGAAAACTGATGAAATACAAGTTTGCCAAGAGACATCTGTTAAAACAGTTTTGCCAGTCACACTCCAAGAGAACAGTGTTTTGAAAACCCCAACAGATGAAACTTAAATATTCAAAGAATATTATCCTGCAATACATCAATAATACTACAAGTTATGTTGTCTGTCATTACGACTTCAAAGGAGAAAATCCCTTACAATATTCTCCACCTCAGTAAGTGAACCAAAGACATTTTTTGTCAGCCATTGGTCACACAGCCACTCAACTTTAGCATAATCAACAACGAACAAAAGAAGCATAATCAACAAACTGTATTTGTTTACTTTTCAAATGTCAACAATTGTACTATTATTCATAATAGTGTATTTCATTAATGTCTGTTACAAAGAATAACAATTTCTAGTTCATTACACAAGAGCACACAACTCGGGATATTCCATCACCAGTTAAACAAAGTTACCTAAATAAGTTAACCCAGTGAATTTTGAAATTTGATAAACAAAACTATGAAAACAGTCACAAATTTACACCAGAAAAGAACACAAACACAAAGCAAACAAACGTTACACTTGTTCATGAAACCCCTGGACAGCTCAGTTGGCATCACTGTTCCCTGTCAGACTGTGGCTGTCACAGTTGCCAAAGTGCATGTGACAGACTAGTGTGGCAATATTATTTTGTGTAGGCTTCTAATCAGTTGTGATAGGATAGCCATCATTATTTGTAAATGTACAGGCTGAAATTATGGGCACACATACACAATTGTACATACATACATAGTATATAGTATATACACTACACAGAAATGGTTTACACTGGCAGTTAGGGCAAGGAAGACCGGCCAAGCAAACAAATCTAACCACCATCACTTTCATTGAGTTATCTACCAGAGATGTTTTGGTACGTACTTTGTGGCTGTTCCTGTCAAGATCACTGTGATAGCTTGTTCACTGTGATACCCCATCTTTAGAGACTAACAAGTGTTGAGTAAAGAAGAATACAACAACCATAAATATCATCATCATCATCATCATCAAGTGCCCTGCCAGCTGGCGTAGGCGTTCATGGCTCTCCACAGATCTCGGTCTTTGGTGTTCTGGATCAACTCTGCTGATGATATTCCTCCATGCCACCGTCTCAATCCGTCCAGCATCATTTCTCTTGGTCTGCCTCTCTTCCCCTCGATCTTTCCAGCTGTCACGATATTCTCCAATGCCTCTCTTCTCATCACATGACCAAAGAAAGCTGTTTGTCTCTTTCTTATTGTTGTATATAGTGTTCTAGTTTCATTAGCCTCTTTCAGGCAATCGTTGTTAGTTACTCTGGCAGTCCAAGGAATTCGCAACATTCGTCTTAGAAACCACATCTTTGTTGCTTCTAAGTTCTTCCTAATTTGTTCATTTACATTCCAAGATTCGCTGCCATACAGCAAAACTGGTTCTATATAACATTTTAGCACTCTATTTCTTACATTTATTGATAGCGACTCATTGCATAAGATACTCTTCATTTTCTGAAATGCGGCCTTTGCCTGCCCTATTCTGCTCCTAATCTCTGTTGTACATCTTCCATCTGATGTTATAAGTGCCCCTAGGTATTTAAAATTATCCGCTTGGTTGAGGATTTCCCCTTCTACTTCTGTCACATTTTGGTGTCCCCATTTTCTTTGATATCACCATTGTTACTGTTTTCTTGATATTCAAGGAAAGTCATTTCTGTGCACTCTCTGTTACTACAATGTCCAACAATTGTTGTAGGTCTGTTGTATTATCCACCACCAATACTGTGTCATCTGCATAGCATATATCGTTTATATTATATCCTCCTATTAGTATTCCTGGCTTCTCTTTGATCTCTCTCATTATTACTTCGCTATAACTATATAGGGAGAAGAGATCTAGTGACAAGACACACCCCTGTCATACTCCTAGCTTTATCTGTTCGCAGCTACCCTCTTTATTTTCTATTTTAATTGCTGCTACTTGTGTCTTGTCACCAGATCAGATAAATATCACAGAAGCCACAAACAATATGTTGTCCATTTTATTGCCTGGCATATTTCACTGCATCTCATCAGGTGCATACTGCAGAGTTACATATCATATGAACATACATTTGATTGTAGATCTTCTTCTTCTTCTTCTTCAGCTTTCTGAGCCATTGAGGTTCTTTGCTGCAGATACAATCCGTCTCCATTTGTCTCTCTGGTTGACCTTCTCTTGCCAGTCGATTCCAAGTGCTTGTAGGTCTGTATATATATTATCTCTCCACCGTCTTCTTGGTCTACCTCGGGGTCTACAGTCATTTATTTCCTGAGTGTAAGCGAGTTTTGTTTCCCTATTATCTTCCATTCTTTCTATATGTCCCAGCCACTGTAGTCTATTAGCCTTCATGATGCCAGTGATTAGCGGGGACTTAAACAGATCATAAATGTCTTTGTTACTTTTTCTTTTCCACTCTCCACTTTGTGTATCCCTAATGGGTCCAAAGATGTGTCTTAAAACTTTATTCTCAAAGGTTTGTAGCAAGGCTTCGTCTCCTTTCGTTGTACTCCAGGTTTCAGAGCCATACAGCACAACTGGTCTGATCAGTGTTTTGTATATTGTGATTTTGGTGTTACGAGATAGCGCATTTGATTTGAGTAAATATTGTAGTGCATAGTATATCTTATTTCCAGAATTTATTATAGCTTGTATTTCTTCTCTTATGATGTTGGAGCAGTTGAAGATTGTACCCAGGTATTTGTACGTTTCCGTTCTTTTAATGTCATATTATCTATTTGTATGTGGCCAGAGTTTTTAGCCATTCCTTCTCTTGATGTTACCATATATTCTGTCTTATCTTGGGTGATAACCAGCCCCATCTGTTGGGCTGTTTCCTTTAAGTGAGTCAATATTTCCAATGTCTTTTGTTCATATTCCCCTATAATATCTATATCATCTGCATAACCAAGCAGCTTGGATGTTCCTCCAATATCATATTCCTCCTTTACCTTCCTAACAACTTTCTCTAGAGCCAGATTGAAGAGTAGCGGCGATAGTGCATCACCCTGTTTCAAGCCATATGTTATTTGGAAAGGGTCTGATTTCCTGCCTTTATATGTTACTAGCTCACCCGGCCCGGCTTCACCCAGTCCCTGGTGAGGAGCATCTCATTTAATTCATATAAGTAGTCATATAAGCTCCCGTTCCCGACTATCTGTCGGTCTGTCCGACCCGGCCCGGCTTCGCCCAGCTCCTGGCAGGGAGCGTCTCATTAAATTCATATAACAAAACAAAATTAACTTAAGAATGTCCTTCCACACACCATCTATTATTTTTAATGAAAACTGTAGATAACTTCTTTAAACATAAAAAGATGAGTTAGAAAATTTTCACTATTTAAATAGATGCATTATTTTTATGAAAACTTTGAAAATGCCTTAAAGATTATATCATTATTTATTATAACTCATATGCCTGTAAATAACTGTAGACAAAGAGTTTAAAATCTTTGAAAACAATGCAACAATCTATATATATAAAATATATAGCAATGCTATTAAAAGTTATGCCCCTTGAAATAACTTTTCTTAAGTTAAGTCCCCTCGCTATATATAAATGATAATGTAAATTTAAATATTAAATTTTAGTAAATAAATAGCTGATTGTACACTAACAAACTATGACAGTTGGCTGCACGGGAATGAAAAGAATACATGTAGAAAATTTCATCTCAATCGGATGGACCGTTATCGAACGCATCAAATACATCCCTACACACATACAAACATTGTCTTTTATATATATATATATATATATATATATATATATATATATATATATATATATATATATATATATATATAGACTATATTATAAGTATCTTCCATGCATAGTCTGGTCATGTTGATTAACTTCCTTGGTATTCCAAATTCCTGCATAGCATTCCATAGACTATTCCTGTGGACACTATCATAAGCCTTTTTAAAATCCACAAAAATGTTATGGAGATCTCTTGTATATTCCCAATTTTTCTCTTCTATTTGTCGTAAGATAAATATCTGATCTATTGTTGATCTGTTTTGTCTAAAACCCGCCTGGTAGTCACCTAATATGTCTTCTGAATATGGTTTTAGTCTATTTAGTAATACTGCGGATAGTATCTTATAGCTTGTAGACAGTAGTAATATCTATGTATATAAAAGAGACTGTATGTGTGTGGTTGGATATGTATTGGATGCGTTCGATAACGGTACATCCGATTAAGATGACATTTTCTACACGTCTTCCTTTCATTCCTGTGCAACTGACTGTAATAGTTTCTTAGTGTAAAATCGGCTATTTACTTACTAAAATTTCATTTTGTAATTACATGACTTAACATAATAAATATTCTATAAAGGGACATAACTTTTAGTAGCATTGATATATCTTAGGTTAAGTCCCCTGGCAATAGATAGCTATATAAATAAATAGATACATAGACAGATCTGACCCGATAGATAGAGAGGGTGGGATAGACGGAGTGAGAGACGGACGGGTAGGCAGGCAGACAGACAGATAAACAGACAGACAGACAGCCGGGTCGACAGACAGACAGACAGACAGTCGGGAACGGGAACTTATATGACTACTTATATGAATTAAATTAGATGCTCCCCACCAGGGACTGGGTGAAGCCGGGCCGGGTTAGACAGACAGACAGACAGTTGGGAACAGGAACTTATATGACTACTTATATGAATTAAATTAGGTGCTCCCCACCAGGAAGCCGGGCCGGGTCAGACAGACAGACAAACAAGCAGACAGACAGACAGACAGACAGACAGACAGACAGATAGATAGATCCCCGTCAGGGCCTGGGCGAAGCCGGGCCGGGTCAGCGAGTTCCTCTATAATTTTCACATTGGAACTTGTCTCCTTTCTTAAAGATAGGTATCAATAATGACTCTTTCCAGTCATGGGGTAATTCTTCTGTCCTCCAGATTTTTATTATTAGTTCGTATAGCTTTAGATGTAATGCATGGCCACCCGCCTTTATAAATTCAGCAGCAATTCCATCAGCCCCAGTTGCCTCATTGTTTTTAAGTCGTGTGATTACATATAGGATTTCTTCAAATGCAGGTTCTTCAATGTGTGGTTCACATGTTAGAACCTCTTCCTGTGGGGAAAGTGTTACTTGGAGCTTCACAATTTAGTAATTCAACAAAATATTCTTTCCATGTGTTGCACATTTCCTCATTGGTATTTATCATATTCCCATTTTTGTCTTTTAAGCCATATGTGTTGTGTTGGTGCCCTCGTTTCATTGACTTCAGTTCTTTAAAAAACTTTCTGGATTCGTTTTTCTGGTGATTAGTTTCCATATCTTTGATTATATTACTCATATATTCTCGCTTCTGCTGTCGAACTATTTTTGTAGCCTCTTTATATTCATTTCTATATTGCTCTTCCTTTTGAATGTTGTTGATGTCATTTAATCAGATATGTCTGGCATTCTTTTTCCTAATGACGGCTTCTTCACATTTTTGATTGAACCATCTTTTCTTTCTTTGCTTGGTTAACACACCGAGACATTCTTCTGCGGTAGATTGAATTGTATTCTTGATGTTCAACCAAGTTTGGTCAACGCTTTCCTCCAACGGGTTTTGCAGAGTTTCAAGTTTACATTTTATTTCATCTGCAAATTTCTCTTTGACTGTAATTTCTTGTAGTTTTTCTCCATTATATGTTGGGTGTAATCTTTGTAATTTAGTATAAAAAGCCCTCTTCAGTTTTATTTTACATTTTGCTCCAACGAGGAAGTGGTCGCTGTGGCACTCAGCTCCTCTATAACTTCTGACTTGCTGTATGTTTGATGCATTTCTGTTGTTAATTAAAATGTGATCAATTTGATTATAGGTTCTCTTGTCACATGATTTCCAAGTTTGTTTGTGTATATCCTTTCTTTGTAGTCTGGTACTGCTAATTTGCAGTCCTTTGGCTTCTGCCAGGTTGATGACTCTCCATCCATTATCATTTGAAGTTGTATGTAGGCTTTCCATACCGGCCACTTTTTTATTAGTTTGCTCTCTACCTATTTTTGCATTGAAGTCTCCCAGTACAATCAGGATGTCCTGTTTGGGGGTTTCTTCTATATATTCCAAATCATTATAAAAGTCTTCTTTAACATCATCTTCTTTCTCTTCAGTAGGTGCATGTACATTAATCATTGTTATATTTTTCCATTTACCTTTTATTCGTAATTTACTAATTCTGTCATTAACAGCTTTAAAGTTTAAAATGTTCCCCCATAACTATTTTTTGATGACAAAACCTGTTCCTAATTCATGTTTATTTTGGGCGTTTCCTCCATATATTATAATCATTCCATTTTGCTCTAAAGTACCCTCTCCTGGCCATCTTATTTCTTGAATTGCTGTTATACCCATTTGATATTCAACCAGCTCCCAGGTTAGTTCTTCAGCCGCTCCAGCTCGATATAGTGTCCGTACATTCCATGTTCCAAATCTCAAGATTGTAGATCATGGTTAATAAATTCTGTCTTCTTTTTTTAGCGTGTCATCGTAGGAAATAATTATAGCTCGATTAAACAGGGTCCGTAACCAAGCAATGCTTACATTGAATAGGTGCAAAGCTATTTACATTCAGGCATTAGGCCATCCGTGTTCCATTTCAATAGATCTTTGGATGGTGCCATCCTGTCAATATTGAATTAATATTTCTAAGAATGATAAGTCGTTATTATGTTCATGGTCAACAGATAAAGAAATGTCCTTGTGGGTTTGGTTCATAGTTAGTTAGTTAGTTAGTTAGTTAGTCACGGTTCCAACTTCACGGCAACGGGTCATCCCCATTATGCTCCGTTCCTGTGCCAGTGAATACCACACAGAATGCTCCTCACTGCCCTATGTGAACAATGGAATAGACAGGAGTCTTGGCAAGCAACAGCCCGCACAGATACACAGTGCACAAGGCAACCACCAGAATGCCAACACAAAAGTCCTCCACAAAAAATACAGTTCATTGTCGATGGAATCGGCAATCACCAGAAAGGCTTAATTGACCTGAGTTTTATCCCATATGGCTCAGTCTCTTTCCACAGGGTGACCAGCCAAAAGCACAGCACAAAGCACAAAGTTCGTAGCTCCAGCGATGACTCCCGGGAGTCTCCTGAAAAATGCACTCGTGAACCGAAAAGACAAACCAGTCAATTTAGCAACAGCCGGCTGCTATTGTTCCGAACCTGCAGTTCATGCTACAAACAAACGTGGACAGATATAAAAGCATTCCACATGAAATTCACAGCTCACAGTGTCACGCCACGCACTAACAGTAGCAGGGCAACGGAACCATGCACTACCAGTCCAACATGAGGAAAATGCGAATGCAAAACGTAGACACAAGCGTAACACTCCAGAGACCTTTCCGGTTTAAATGCCAATCCACCATGTTGGGGACCGGAAGTCCCAATAGACTGTAGACTAAGTCTCAGCCCAAGGCTCCTTAGTCGCCTCTTACGACATGCATGGATGGTAACAGTGTTACTATTCTTTGCTTCCCTTATGGGCCATGACAACACTTGCCCGTGGGCTTGGTTCATGACAGAGTGGAATGATTCAGCCTGTTATCTAGTCTCTGGGATGAATAATATATCATCCACATACCAGTGTTATAGAACATCCTTAATATTTGAGGTTCCTTGTTTTTCTGAGAGCACCATAAAGATGTCTGCTAGAATGGAACCTAGAGGACTCCTCATGGCCACTATGTCAGTTTGGTGGTACAATTTTTAAAAGAAAAATAAATTTAATATTAGATGTGCACAGCAGTAGTAATTTCTTGTTCGAAAACAAGGTAGATTTTCCTAGCACGAGGGAAGACTAGTTAAGAGCTTTTCCGGTCACGAAAGACATTTCACTCGGACGTAGTTGCGTAGTGCCATTTTTATTTTGCCGCCCGTAGGCTGACACTTCCGGCTTCAGCGGGCATTTTTATTGAGGTTAGCCTTCCTCAGGTTCGAAACAAGTTAGACTCTTATTTCGACTTCCACACAGTAAGCTTTTCCTTTGGTCTGCCACGTAATGGGTTCTCTTGTTCGGAACAGCTCTGACTAGGTAGTTCTCCTAATGTCCTTCGTGCCTGGAACAGCCCTGAAGGGCACAGAGACAAGCACATGTCCGAACCGAAAACTCGCTGAGTGGATACCGTCTGCAGACTGGCCTGGTTTGTGAGGGAGCGGCCCGTGGTGAAGGGGCACCCAATATATTGAAGTGAGGATTTAAAGCAGCCTTGAGCAGGACGTGACGATTCCCTCGGTAAGCCCAGGACCAGGGCGCTATGTGTCAGCCCTGCAATTATGGAAGCAACCTTGGATGGCGGAAAATGCTATGCACTGTCCCTGCCTTCCTTTGAGGGATGACCGATGTCTTCGACCGTTCCAACTTGGCCAGCTGGGTTGTAGATGGCACCACAAAAGTGAGAGTCTCCCAGGAATGCTACCTGGTCAAAAAAGCACGCTGTAGTCGGATGTGTTGGCCTACGGGTTTCGGCCCAAGGGCGCATAACTTGACACACCGCAATCACATCTGAAAAAACACTCCGGATGAACGAAAAGAAGAAGAAGAAGAATCCTGTTTGGTGTGGTGTTAAGAGTTGGTTTTCTTTCAGATGGCATGTTAGCCTGCCACTGATAATACGTTCCATCAATTTTTCTACACAGCTAAGTAAGCTGATACGTCGATAACCATTTGGTTCTTCCAGGCTTTTACTTTCCTTGGGACTGGTATTTGTATAGCTTCCTTCCATACTTGTTCACTTCAGTCGAGTTTGTAATATGCATCATCACCACCCCACCGAAAGATGATGCATATTACAAACTCGACTAAAGTGAACAAGTATCAATCTTCAGACTCCACACAGGACATAACAGGCTGAAATACCACTTGTTCAATAAACTAAAGATAAGAGATACCGATGAATGTAATTGTGGAACTGGTAAAATGACAGCTAAACATTTGCTGCAGGAGTGCCCAATATATGCAGAACAGAGAAAGATATTTTGGCCCACACCTGCTTCATTTGAGGAAAAGCTCTATGGAGATATCAACAAGCTCAAGTTGACTGCAGCTTACTTTAACTACATTCAGGTTGACATCTAAAGGTGCATGAAGAAGTACTTAGACTGCCACACTTCATAACACAGGTATGTCGGTAGCAAAAGCGTCCCAGAGGCATGAGATGGAATATTGCTCGGCTAGCAAATCAATTACGTGGAAAGTCTGAATCAAAAGCTCATTGTGTGGGCATTATCAAAGGTGGAAGAAGCGTCCCAGTGGCACGAAATGGAATATTGCTTGGATAGCAAATCCATTAAGTGGAAAGTCTGAATCAAAAGCTCACTGTGTGGGTGTCATCAAAGGTGGAAAAAGTGTCCTAGTGGCACAAAATGGAATATTGCTTGGATAGCAAATCCATTACATGGAAAGTACAAATCGAAAGCTCACTGTGTGGATGTCATCTGCAGACTGCATTCTTCTGGTTTCCGGAGGAACAACCTGTGGTGACCGGAAGGCCCAATACATGGAAGTGAAGCTAAGCAGCCATGTGCAGGACATGATGATTCCTTGGGTGAGCCCAGTACCAGAGCGCTATGTGTTGACTCTGCAATTATGGAAGTCTCGTTGGATGGCGGGGAATGCCCAT
This sequence comes from Cepaea hortensis, assembly GCA_963921405.1. NCBI lineage: Eukaryota > Metazoa > Mollusca > Gastropoda > Stylommatophora > Helicidae > Cepaea > Cepaea hortensis. The sequence goes on along the minus strand of OY992876.1, from coordinate 472,915,858 downwards.
GGTCTGCCCCTCCCTTCCCTTGAGGGCTGACCAGGATGTCTTCGGCTGTTCTAAAAGGGCCAGCTGAGAAGGGGATAACACCACAACAGTAAGAGTCAAACGTCCTAAGAAACCCCGGGAAGGTTAAATCGGTCAACAAATGCCCACAGAAGTTGGATGTGTCAACCTAATGGCGCAAGAATGCAGCTCTGCTGTAAACAGGCACAACACAATCACGTCTGAAAAAACTCTCCGGATGAATGCAGCAGCAGAAGAAGAAGATCCTAAACAGGGACCGAGATCTGAGGAGATACACAAAAACCTACGGTAGCTGGCAGTGCACATGATGATGATGCAGTCTTATATGTTTCTTCAGAGTGCTAGATTGTGTAAAAGAAGTACCACAGTCATCACACTTGTAAGGTTTCTCTCCAGTATGTGTTTTTGCATGTCTCTTCAGATTGCCAGCTTGAGTATAAGAAGCACTACAATCATCACACTTGTAAAGTCTCTCTCCTGTATGTGTTTGCATGTGGTACTTCAAACTTCTAACATGAATAAAAGAAGCACCACAATCATCACACTTGTAAGGTTTCTCTCCTGTATGTGTTTGCATGTGGTACTTCAAACTGCCAACTTGAGTAAAAGAAATACTACAGTCATCACACTTGTAAGGTTTCTCTCCTGTATGTGTTCTCCTATGGACCTTGAGAGTGCCAGAGCGAATAAAAGAAGCACCACAATCGTCACATTTGTAAGGTTTCTCTCCTGTATGCATTCTCATATGGCTCTTCAGATGGCCAGCTTGTGTAAAAAAACGACCACAGTCACCACACTTGTAAGGTTTCTCTCCTGTATGTGTTCTCTTATGGACCTTCAGATTGCCAGCTTGAGTAAAAGAAGCACTACAATCATCACACTTGTAAAGTCTGTCTCCTGTATGTGTTTGCATGTGGTACTTCAAATTGCCAAAATGAATAAAAGAAGCACCACAATCATCACACTTGTAAGGTTTCTCTCTGGTATGTGTTTGCATGTGGTACTTCAAACTGCCAACTCGAGTAAAAGAAGCACCACAATCATCACACTTGTAATGTTTCTCTCCTATATGTATTCTCTTATGGTCCTTCAGACTGCCAGCATTAGTAAAAGAAGCACCACAATCATCACACTTGTAAGGTTTCTCTCCTGTATGTGTTTGCATGTGGTACTTCAAACTGCCAACTTGAGTAAAAGAAATACTACAGGCATCACATTTGTAAGGTTTCTCTCCTGTATGTGTTCTCCTATGGACCTTCAGAGTGCCAGAGTGAATAAAAGAAGCACCATAATCGTCACATTTGTAAGGTTTCTCTCCTGTATGCGTTCTCATATGGCCCTTCAGATGGCCAGCTTGTGTAAAAGAACTACCACAGTCACCACACATGTAAGGTTTCTCTCCTGTATGTGTTTTTACATGTCTCTTCAGATTGCCAGCTTGAGTAAAAGAAGCACTACAATCATCACACTTGTAACGTCTCTCTCCTGTATGTGTTTGCATGTGGTACTTCAAATTGCCAACATGAATAAAAGAAGCACCACAATCATCACACTTGTAAGGTTTCTCTCCGGTATGTGTTTGCATGTGGTACTTCAAACTGATAACTCGAGTAAAAGAAGCACCACAATCATCACACTTGTAAGGATTCCCTCCTGTATGTATTCTCTTATGGTCCTTCAGATTGCCAGCTTGAGTAAAAGAAGCACCACAATCATCACACTTGTAAGGTTTCTCTCCTGTATGTGTTCTCTTATGGACCTTCAGATTGCTAGCTTGAGTAAAAGAAGCACCACAGTCATCACATTTGTAAGGTTTCTCTGCTCTGTGTGTTCTCTTATGGGCCGTCAGATTGCCAGCTCTAGTAAAAGAAGCACCACAGTCATAACACTTGTAAGGTTTCTCTCCTGTATGCGTTCTCTTATGGTCCTTCAGATGGCTAGTTTGAGTAAAAGAAGAACCACAAACATCACACTTGTAAGGTTTCTCTCCTGTATGTAATCTCTTGTGATTCATGTTCTTTAGACATTCAAGATGGTCATCTTGAATCAAAAGAACATCCCATTCATTACATTTCTTTGACATCCCTTTACTGTGTGTTCTCTTATATCTGTCTACACAAACATTTGGACTAGAAACATCAGACAAGTCTCCTGTGTGAAATCTTTGAGAGCTATAACTGACATAATCAAAAATGGCATCAGGAGACTTTGCAAAGCTCTGTGTACGTTTTTATTTTATTTCCTTATTTTGCTGCTGACAATTCTCCATAGCCAGAGATAGTTTATTGTTTGTATCAATCACAGAAGACACATTTTCTGACACTTGACAACAATGTTCATGTTTTACTGATGCCTTTCAACTGTTCTCAACCATTATTGATTCTGAGTTGCTGTGTTCTGTCATTTCTTGAATGATGCTACCCCCAGCTATGTCTACCATTTTACTGAAGCTGTGACTCCTGTCCTCACACAGAACATCTGATAGTTCTTGTTTCACAACCTTCATATCTGTGCTGTCACATATCCACTCTTGTGAATGCTCTTGTATGGAATGGTATGGAGACCAAGAGTGTATTTCTGAAACAGACCAAAGTAAATAATTAATATCCTCATGAATAAACCAGGCATTGATTATGAACAGATGTGTATGTGTAATAAAGAAGGCACACACTGCAGCTAAAGACAATCAATTTCATGTGAACAAAAGATGGAAAAGAATAATAATACGCTCATATTTGAACTACGCTATAAATGATATAATGTGATGTATGATCTATGTTCATGATGATCTAAGCTGATGTATGATCTAAGTTCATGATGATCTAAGCTGATGTATGATCTATGTTAATGATGATCTAAGCTGATGTATGTTCTAAGCTGATGTATGATCTATGTTAATGATGATCTAAGCTGATGTATGATCTAAGTTCATGATGATCTAAGCTGATGTATGATCTATGTTAATGATGATCTAAGCTGATGTATGATCTATGTTAATGATGATCTAAGCTAATGTATGATCTATGTTAATGATGATCTAAGCTGATGTATGATCTAAGTTCATGATGATCTAAGCTGATGTATGATCTATGTTAATGATGGTCTAAGCTGATGTATGATCTAAGCTGATGTATGATCCTGGTTGATGTATGATCTAGGCTGATGTATGATCTAGGCTGTTGTATGATCCTGGCTGATGTATGATCCTGGTTGATGTATGATCTAAGCTGATGTATGATCTAAGCTGATGTATGATCTATGTTAATGATGGTCTAAGCTGATGTATGATCTAAGCTGATGTATGATCTAAGCTGATGTATGATCTAAGCTGAAGTATGATCCTGGTTGATGTATGATCTAAGCTGATGTATGATCTAAGCTGATGTATGATCTAAGCTGATGTATGATCCTGGTTGATGTATGATCTAGGCTGATGTATGATCTAGGCTGTTGTATGATCCTGGCTGATGTATGATCTAAGCTGATGTATGATCCTGGTTGATGTATGATCTAAGCTGATGTATGATCTAAGCTGATGTATGATCTATGTTAATGATGGTCTAAGCTGATGTATGATCTAAGCTGATGTATGATCTAAGCTGATGTATGATCTAAGCTGATGTATGATCTAAGCTAATGTATGTTCTAAGCTATTGTATGTTCTAAGCTGATGAATGATCTAGACTGATGTATGATCTAAGCTGATGTATGATCTAAGCTGATGTATGATCTAAGCTGATGTATGATCTAAGCTGATGTATGATCCTGGCTGATGTATGATTAAGCTCAAGTATTATCTAAAAGAGGTGAGGTGACTGTGCTAGTATAAATTAACAAATCAACAGGTACTGTAAATTTAATTTATTACTGAGATTTTCACGTATGAAGTCTATTTTAAGTACATTTATCTCTAAACAATTTATAACAGCAAGCAATACTGATATTTCATTGCAGTCACAATCAAAAGTGTTAACCTCCTGCCTGAAACTAACATTTATGGTGCAACTTGAGGTGTCATATTAAAGAAAACAACCTAAGGTGGCACGTCAGAAGAAAAAAAAATTGAACTAGAATGTCAGGAAAAAAATCAATGTTGGGATGCACATCTAAGAAAAATATCTTTTAACTGAGATGTCTAAAAATAAAACTTCCTCATTGTAACTCGGTGTTCATGGTCCACACATCTGCTACAGTGCACTGAACTCCATGAGGTGTCCACCGTCCCATTAGTTTAGCAGAAACACTAGTTATTTAGATGAAACTTTTAGAGGACAAATTTTAGCTGATACTCACTGACTAGATTCGTACATTCATCATTATCATGTGCCTTGCCGGCTGGCGTAAACATTCATATCTCTCCACAGATCTTGGTCCCTGGTGCTCAGAATCAAATCTGCTGATGATATCCCACCATGCCACTGTCTCAGTCCATCCAGCATGCAATCATCACAGTGTTTTCCAATTCCCCTCTTCTAACCATATGACCAAATAATGATGTTTGTCTCCTTATAGTTGTATATAATGTTCTAGTGGCATTAGCCTTTACCAGGCAATCATTGTTAGTTACTCTGGAGGTCCAACGTATTCAAAACATCTCATTATCCACATTTCTGAAGTTTCTAAGCTGTTCTGAATTTGTTTATCCATGTTCCATGATTCACTGACATACAGTAAGACAGGCTGTATATAACAATTTAGGACACTTTATGGTATTCAATTATGGTGACTTATTGCCTAAGATACTCTTAATTTAAAGAAAATCGCCTAGAAGAACAGAGTTGCCCATCCTAGTCCCTGCATACACTTAGAAAGAGAGATGCACACAAAAGTAAGCTATTTATAAACATTGGTTAACATGGTTAAAAGTGAAAAATGGGCAGAGGTATGTCAAAGAGTAAGCACAGACAAGTTAACTGCCATAAAAATATCAGCCGGCTAGAGAGGCAAGGTGTTTTCCCACCTACCCTGGGAGGGTACCATCCAAAAAAGAGAAACCTGGACCAATGCAGCAGTTTTTGCCCATGATGTCTATGAAGGTTTCCACTCAGGCATTGAAACCTTTGCTGCAGCGATTGATCTTGAGGACGCGTACAACAGAGTACCATTTGATTTTTTAATGCTTCAGCTTCTTGAATTCAAGATAAGTCCTTTCCAACTTAGTTGGATCGCCTCAGCCCTCTTCCAACAGAAAGTAGTTTTTAGATATGGCAACTGGACTTCGGAACCAACAACAATATATCCTGGCCTACCACAGGGATCAACATTATCTCCGGTGCTATTCAACGCCTACACTGTGAGAATCACCAGTGAGCAGATCACTGGACCTGGTAGGACATTGTCATATGCCGACAATGTTTTAGTGTATTGTCAAGGTAAGGATAGAGATCAGGTTGCTGTGGAACTACAAACCGAACTCAATCGCATAAGAACTTGGTGTGTTGAAGCTGGGGCAACAAAGGCAACAGTGACATGGTTCTCATTGAATAATCATTTAACGTACAGGCGTTGATTTTCGAGAATTCGTTAGATGATGATGCTGTCATTTACACAGATGGGTCGGTCATCCAACATGTGAGAAGCTCATGGGCCTTTATGGTTCAGGCCAGAGGGAGAATTGTGAAGGAGGACTCTGGTACTTTTGCTGAGACCACAAGTAGCCTGACTATAAAAGTCATGGCAGTAAGTAAAGCAATAACATGGCTCAATACATACATTCACTAGGGCATGTTTCCTTAGTGACTCAATGAGCATGCTCAAGAGGATAGCGATGGGGTGGATCTGAAGAGAGTGGCTGCTGTCTCTGGAGCGGTCTCGGCTGGCAAAGATTAGTTTCATTTTTGTGCCAGTACAGGGAAATGAGCGGGCTGACAAGCTCGCAGGTGAGGCTACGGTGGAGGGCAAACGCACCATGGACTAGGCTGACATTCTGAATGCTCTACGAGAAGTAAGACTTTTGCGAGAACCAAGTGATGACTGTGAATCTACAACCATGGTCAAACTGTGAGAATAGCAAATAAAAAGAGGTGTGACCAAGCAAGAACACTACGCAGGAAGCCAAAGAAGATTGATAAACCAACACAGAACTGGCGTCGTTAGCCGCTATACGCTGCAGGATTTGCTGAGGAGGGGATCCAAGCACTTATGGACTGAATGGTTCGATGTGCAATGAGGATGATCTGTCGACTAACTAACTAACTAACTAACTAACTAAATAACTAACTAATTAATTCACTCACAATTTAAATTTATCAGCTTTTTTAAGTGTTTCCCTTATATTATCATTTCTTGGGTTGGTGTTATATTTTTCTTTGATATAATCATTGTTTCAGTTTCCTTGATTTCAAGAAAAGTTATTTTTTGCAGTCACTATAACTACAGATTTGTTGCATATTCATATATCAACATCGTGCCATTTGCATATCTTAGATAATTTATATTATCATCTTCAACTCATAATCATGGCCCCTCTTTCATCTCTCTCATTATTACTTTGATATAGAGAAAGAAATTAGATCTGGTGACAAAACACCTCCTTGTCTTACTCCTAGCTTCATTTGTTCATTACTGCAATGTTTATTTGCTACTTTACTTGCTGCTGCTTATTTCCGGTAAATATTTTTTATTATTTAAAGATATTTCCCATCTTCATTAATATCTTCTAACATTTTGATCATTTCATTACTTTATCAAACACCATGGTGTCATGGTTTGAATTGCATTTCATCTCTCTCATTATTACTTTGATATAGAGAAAGAAATTAGATCTGGTGACAAAACACCTCCTTGTCTTACTCCTAGCTTCATTTGTTCATTACTGCAATGTTTATTTGCTACTTTACTTGCTGCTGCTTATTTCCGGTAAATATTTTTTATTTTTTAAAGATATTTCCCATCTTCATTAATAGCTTCTAACATTTTGATCATTTCATCACTTTATCAAACGCCTTGGGTCATGGTTTGACTTACATTGTCATGAGTGTATTGATAGTATCATGAGTTACTGTTTATAATGATTAACTTCAATATGTACATCTAGCCAACACGTAAGAGCTCCATGCACAACAGGATAACAGTTCTTTCAAATACAATATTTCTCTTCTCATAATTTGCATTACACGTTTACGTTTCCAGTGATCTCAAAATGGTACTATCAATCACTACTACAGTACACTACACTACACCGATATATAACTATACAACATCGGATGCACTCTAAACATTGGCCATCGCCTACTATGAGTCTCAGACATGTTTTCACTACCATGGTCTCAGCTTGAGTGTTGTGTTTTTGAGAGACCTTTCTCTCTCTGACTCAGTCCAAAGCGTGCTTCTTGCTCAAGGCGATCCGGACACCCAACCGTGACAAGAGTGCGACAAAAGCTTACACTCCCATTCATGACACTTGATGGCCGGGTTGATCCAAAATCCATCCAAAGAAGCTCAAAGAGCAGTGATTATTTACACTAGTCAAGAGAGCCTTAGTGACTTAGAGAGCTCTTTACAAAACAAACTTGACAACCTTAGTAGATGGAGCAATGAAAACCGCATGCAAATTAACATTGACAAAACCAAATCCATGCTAATAAAGACCAGACAAAAACTACAGACCCTAGCCATAACTGGGACACCGATCGAGCTCCATGTGGACACGTTACCTATAATTAATGTAAATGAGCATAAAACATTAGGTCTTTTAATTGATAGACATTTATACTGGAGCTCTCATGTTCACGTCCTTACCAAGAGAATAGCACAAAATGTTTACCAACTAGCTAAAATTCAGCACTTTTTGGATGAAAGCACACGAAAAATATTCTATGCATCCTATATCCAATCACCTCTCGATTATTTTCTACAGTCTGGGATGGTTGCCCTAAATCTAATATGAAACGATTGTGTTTGCTTCAAAACCTTGCTATAGTCTAGTTTCTAGCATAAAGCACGTTGAAAGTAATAAATTATATAGCCATCTAAGACTTCTACCACTTCGAAAGCGCTTCCTTTTTAACAAAGCCAAATTAGTGAATAAAATTATATCTGAAAATACCCCATAGTATCTTCTACCGTTAATTCAATCTAATGCAATGAACAGTAAGCGCTTAAATTTATTACAGGTTCCTAAGCCTAGATTGGACTTCCACCAGATCCGAAAATTCCAATGAGTCCCTACACATTCAACCGAAAACTCTTTCAATACTTACTTCATACCGACTATATGCCTCCATAAGTCATCTACTGGTATCATTTTTTCACTATCATTCTTCACTGTATGTGTGTGAACGAGAGAGTGGGTGAGAGAGTGAGTGAGAAAGAGTGTGAGTGGAAGAATTAGTATGAGACAGAGAGAGTGAGAGAGTATGCATGCGCGTGTGCCTGAGGGAGTGTAAAAGTGAGTGAGTGTGTGTGGACGTATGTGTGGGAGATTGAGTGAGAGAATGCGTGAATCTGAGAGAGTGGGTGTGTTGTGTGTCTGCCTGTCTGTGTGATAGAGTGAGAAAGTGAGTGAGTGAGTGTGAGTTAGAGAGTCAGTGAGTGAGTGAGTGAGTGAGTAAGGGAGCGTGAGTGAGTGAGAGAGAATTTGTGAGTATGCATGTATGTGCGCGAGTGAGTGGGTGTGAGAGCGAGTGAGTGTGTAAGAGAGAGAGAGAGAGTGGGTGAGTGAGAGAGTGCATGAGACAGTGAATGAGTGAGAGTGAGTTAGTGTGTGTGTCTGTTTGCTTGTCTGTGTGTGCGAATAAGAGAGTGAGTTAGTGTGATTTAAAGAGTGAACGAGTGAGAGAGAGAGAGAGAGAGAGAGAGAGAGAGAGAGAGAGAGAGAGAGAGAGAGAGAGAGTTAGAAGTGGGAGGGTGAGTGAGAGATTGAGTGAGAGGGAATATGTGAGTATGTGTGTGTGTAAGTGATGGCGAATGTGAGAGCGAGTGCATATAAGCATGAGAGAGAGAAATAGTGAGTGAGAGAGAGGGAGAGAATGAGACAATGAGAGGGTTAGTGTGCCAGTGTGGGTGAAAGAAAATTAATAGAGAGAGAGAGAGAGAGAGAGAGAGAGAGAGAGAGAGAGAGAGAGAGAGAGAGAGAGAGAGAGAGAGAGAGAGAGAGAGAGAGAGAGAGAGAGAGAGAGAGAGATGAGCGCAAGCATATCATTATGCCATATTTTTTTTCTGTATCCTCATCTTTCATATTAGCATTTACTGCCTATTGAATTTAACATGCACTGCTTATTTCATCATGTTTATGTCAATTCCAGGAATTATCTTACTGGATTGGACCACTATTTTATTTTTACTTTATACAAAGTATACCATATATTCATCACAAATTTCCATATTTTCCCATTGTTTCCCAATTTTGAATGTTCTTGTGAGGATGCTCACGATAGTCGACAGTGTGCACGTGTGAAAAGTGTGGGAGTTTATTCATATTAGTTTTAGTGATTATGTGAGGCAGCATATATGTGTGTGGATGGATGGGTGTGTCTATGTGTGTGTGTTTATATGTGTGGATGTATGTGTGTGTGTGCATGTCTGTATGTGTGATGTGTGTGTACATGTGTGTATCTGTGTGTGCCTCTGTGTGTATATGTCTGTACGTGTGTTAAGGTGTGCGTTCATTTTTTATGTGTTTATATGTATGTGCGTGTGTATATGTGTGTATGTCTGTGTGTATGTATGTGTGTGTGCCTGTATATGTATGTGTATATGTTTGTGTGTGTAAGTGTGCATGCATGTGTGATGGATGGGTGTGTCTATGTGTGTTTGTTTATATGTGTGGATGTATGTGTGTACATGTCTGTATGTGTGTATGGGTGTATATGTGTGTGTACATGTGTGCATCTGTGTGTGTATGTCTGTACGTGTTAAGGTGTGCATTCATGTGTTTTATGTGTTTATATGTATGTGCGTGTGTATATGTGTGTATGTATGTGTGTGTGCATGTGTGTGTGTGCTCGTATATGTATATGTTTGTGTGTGTAAGTGTGCATGCATGCAGTGTATGCGAGGGAGTTTATTTGTGTTTTATGTGAGTAGTGTGCATAAGTATGTGGATGTTTGTGTGTGTAAGTGTGCATGCATGCAGTGTATGCGAGGGAGTGTATTTGTGTTTTATGTGAGTAGTGTGCATAAGTATGTGGATGTGTGTAGGTGTGTTTATGTGCGTGGGTATATGTGTGTATTTGCGTGTGTATATTGTGTGTGGGCGTGTGTGTATATGTACGTGTGTGTGAGAGAGAGATAGAGAGAGAGATAGAGAGATAGAGAGATAAGAGAGAGAGAGAGAGAGAGAGAGAGAGAGAGAGAGAGAGAGTTGAGCGCACGCATGTCATCTAACATGCTGCTCCATATTTTTTGTGTATTCTCTTTTTCATATTATCACTTTGAATGCCACTTGATATTAACATGCATAAAATTAACACATGTAAATTACTGTAGAGTGAGTGGGAGAGTTAGTGAGTATGAGTGAGAAAGAGAGAGAGAATGAGTGTGATAGTGTGTGTAGGTAAAAAAAAAAAAAAGAGAGAGAGAGAGAGAGAGAGAGAGAGAGAGAGAGAGAGAGAGAGAGAGAGAGAGAGAGAGAGAGAGTTGAGCGCATGCATGTCATGTAACATACTATTCCATATTTTTTATGCATTCTCATCTTTCATATTATGAGGTATCATTTTGTATGCCACTTGATTGTCCTGTAACATGCCATTCCATATTTTTTTTTCTCTGTATTCTAATTTTTCATATTATCATTTTGTATGCCACTTGATTTTATCATGTATAATATAACATTACTGTGGTGTGAGAGAGAGTTAGTGAGTGGGTGGAAAGAGAGAGAGAGAGAGAGAGAGAGAGAGAGAGAGAGAGAGAGAGAGAGAGAGAGAGAGAGAGAGAGAGAGAGTGTGTTGGAAGTGGGAGGGTGAGTGAGAGATTGAGTGAGAGGGAATATGTGAGTATGTGTGTGTGTGTGTGTGTGTGTAAGTGATGGCAAATGGGAGAGCGAGTGCGTATAAGCATGAGAGAGAGAAATAGTGAGTGAGAGAGAGGGAGAGAATGAGACAATGAGAGGGTTAGTGTGCCAGTGTGGGTGAAAGAAAATTAATAGAGAAGAGAGAGAGAGAGAGAGAGAGAGAGAGAGAGAGAGAGAGAGAGAGAGAGAGAGAGAGAGATGAGCGCAAGCATATCATTATGCCATATTTTTTTTTCTGTATCCTCATCTTTCATATTAGCATTTACTGCCAATTGAATTTAACATGCACTGCTTATTTCATCATGTTTATGTCAATTCCAGGAATTATCTTACTGGATTGACCACTATTTTATTTTTACTTTACACAAAGTATATCATATATTCATCACCAATTTCCATATTTTCCATGTTTTCCCATTGTTTCCCAATTTTGAATGTTCTTGTGTGGATGCTCACGATAGTCGACAGTGTGTACATGTGAAAAGTGTGGGAGTTTATTCATATTAGTTTTAGTGATTATGTGAGGCAGCATATATGTGTGTGGATGGATGGTGTGTCTATGTGTGTGTGTTTATATGTGTGGATGTATGTGTGTATGGGTGATGTGTGTGTACATGTGTGTATCTGTGTGTGCCTCTGTGTGTATATGTCTGTATGTGTGTTAAGGTGTGCGTTCATTTTTTATGTGTTTATAGGTATGTGTGTGTGTATATGTGTGTATGTCTGTGTGTATTTATGTGTGTGTGCCCGTATATGTATGTGTATATGTTTGTGTGTGTAAGTGTGCATGCATGTGTGATGGATGGGTGTGTCTATGTGTGTGTGTTTATATGTGTGGATGTATGTGTGTGCATGTCTGTATGTGTGTATGGGTGTATATGTGTGTGTACATGTGTGCATCTGTGTCTGCCTCTGTGTGTGTGTCTGTACGTGTGTTAAGGTGTGCATTCATGTGTTTTATATGTGTTTATATGTATGTGCGTGTGTATATGTGTGTATGTGCATGTGTGTGTGCTCGTATATGTATATGTTTGTGTGTGTAAGTGTGCATGCATGCAGTGTATGCGAAGGAGTGTGTATTTGTGTTTTATGAGTAGTGTGCATAAGTATGTGGATGTGTGTAGGTGTGTTTATGTGCGTGGGTATATGTGTGTATTTGCGTGTGTGTATTGTGTGTTGGTGTGTGTGTATTGTGTGTGGGTGTGTGTGTATATGTACATGTGTGAGAGAGAGAGAGAGAGAGAGAGAGAGAGAGAGAGAGAGAGAGAGAGAGAGAGAGAGAGAGAGAGAGAGAGAGAGAGAGAGAGAGAGACAGTTGAGCGCACGCATGTCATCTAACATGCTGCTCCATATTTTTTGTGTATTCTCATTTTCATATTATCACTTTGAATGCCACTTGATTTTAACATGCATAATATTAACACATGTAAATTACTGTAGAGTGAATGGGAGAGTTAGTGAGTATGAGTGAGAAAGAGAGAGAGAATGAGTGTGATAGTGTGTGTAGGTAAAGAGAGAGAGAGAGAGAGAGAGAGAGAGAGAGAGAGAGAGAGAGAGAGAGAGAGAGAGAGAGAGAGAGAGAGAGAGAGAGAGAGAGAGAGAGTTGAGCGCATGCATGTTATGTAACATACTATTCCATATTTTTTATGCATTCTCATCTTTCATATTACGAGGTATCATTTTGTATGCCACTTGATTGTCCTGTAACATGCCATTCCATATTTTTTTTTCTCTGTATTCTCATTTTTCATATTATCATTTTTTATGCCACTTGATTTTATCATGTATAATATAACATTACTGTGGTGTGAGAGAGAGTTAGTGAGTGGGTGGGTGAGGGAGGGGGAGAGAGAGAGAGAGAGAGAGAGAGAGAGAGAGAGAGAGAGAGAGAGAGAGAGAGAGAGAGAGAGAGAGAGAGAGAGAGAGTTTAATTGTATCACTAATTTTTACGCTACACAATGTATATGTACAATTTTTTCTCCACTTCTTACAATTTTTGTGAGAATGCTCACGACAATCATCAGTGTCTCAACTGTGTGTAAAGTGTGGGAGTTTGTTCTTATTAGTTTCAGTGATCATGTATGTGTGTGGATGTTTGTGTGGGTGTGTATGTGAGGGATGTGTGTGGGGGGTGTGGGGAATGTATGTGTGGAGGAGTTGTATGTGGGGGATGTGTATGGGTTGATGGGTGATGTGTGAAGGGATGTATAGCCGGTGGGGGATGTATGTGTGTGTGTGGGGGGGGGGGGGGGTATATTTGGGAGGATTATTGGAAGTATGTGGGTGTTGGTGGGTTGGGGGTGTGGGTAGGGAATGTGTATTTGGGTGGGTGAATGGGTGTGTAAGAGATTGTGTGGGTTGGGGGATGGGTGTGTAATGGGTGAGGTGGGAGGGGGGTGTCTGTGAATGGGATATGTCTGTGTGGGTGGGAGTGTGTGAGTGTTGATGGGGGATGGGGTATGTGTGAGTGGGTGGAGGATGTAAGTGTGGGTGGTGAGGATGTTTGTAGGTGGGGGATGTGTGAGTGGGTGGGGAGATGTGTGAGTGGGTGGGGAGATGTGTGAGTGGGTGAGAGATGTGTGGGCGGGGATGTGTATGAGGAATGCGTGTGGGGGATGTGTGTGTGGGGGGAATGTGTTTATGGGTGGAGTTTTGTGTGGGAGGTATGGGATGTGCAGGTGGACGATGGATATATGTGAGGATGGGGGACGTGTGTTTGGCTGGGTGGTTGGGGTGTGTGTGGGTGAGAGGGTAGATGAGAGATGCAAGTGTTGATGGGCAGGTGGGTATGAGTGGTTGATGGATGTGTATGCGAGTGGGTGGATGTGTGTGAGAGATGATCGTATGGTTGGAGGATGTGTATGTTTGTGGAAAGATATATGTGAGCAGCAGATGTGTGTGGGTGGGGTATATGTGGGTGGTGGGTGTGTGTTTTTTGGGTGTTTATGGGTGGGGGATATGTGTGGGCAGGTGGGGAGATGTGTTTGTGAGTGGGGATGTGTGTATAGGTGGGGAATGTGTAGTTGAGAGGTGGCGGATATTGGGTGGGTGAGTGGGTGTAGGCTGGCTGATGTGTGCATGGGTGGGGAAAATTGTGAGGGTGTGGGATGTATGTGTGGATAGGTGTGGGATGTGTGGGTTGACGGGGGTATGTGTGTGTGGTTTTGTGATGTGTGTTTTGCTGGGTGGTTGCGGGTGTGTGGGTGGGTGGTGGAGAATATGTGGGTGGGTGTGTGCGTGTCGGTTATGGGATGGTGGAGGATGTATGTGTGGGTGGGGAAATGTGTGTTGGTGGGGTAACAGTAGGTGGGTGGCAGCATGTATGTTTGCCTGAGTCTGTGTGAGTGTGTGGAGGTATGTGTAGGTGGGTGGGGATGTGGTGGGTGGCTGAGGGATGTGTGGGTGGCTGTGGGGTGTGAGGGTGGATGGGGAATGTGTCTCACAACATTGCAATATGCACTGTTTATGTTTACAACTTTCATTTGACAATTTTTTTTCCCCATGTGAATGTACCATGCATAATATGCATTGTTTATGTTTACAAAATCCATTTGACAATGTTTTTTTCTCCCTATGTAAATGTAACATGCACATTTGATGAATGAAAGATGAGTGATCGAAAGGGCCGAATGTAAGACGGGCCTGCGTGCCAAATTTGTTACCCTTTTAAAATAAAGTTTGTTCGTTCGTTCGTTCGTGATTCAGTTTCTTTCATTTGAAGGATGTCGACCAGTGGACATTCACTGAAGAATGGAGGCAGCATACGGTAACAAATGTGTGTCAAAGACAACAGTGACAGACTGGGCACGAATGTTTCGGGAAGGACGTCAGTTCACGACAGATCTTCTGACCGCCGGGTCAAGTGCATATTATTGCAACAGAAAAAACCATCACCAAAATTGATGTAGCAGTACAGATGAACCATTGTCGAAGCATATGTTCGCTAGCGAAAGAATTTGATGTGTTAATTGAGACAATTCAAAAGGTTGTTCGTAAGAAACTGCAATATCGGAAGGTGTGTTCAGCGGGTACCAGGGATGTTGACCAACCACACAAAAAAGAGGAACTTATACTCCTTGGGGACTTCAATGCCAGAGTAGGTACAGACACCACATTTTGGAGTGGCATTATTGGAAAGCACGGAGTCGGAAAGTGTAAAAGCAATGGACTCCTCCTTCTTCAGACATGTGCTGAACACAATCTCACGATCACCAACATAATTTTCCATCTTCCTATGAGAAATAGGACATCGTGGATGCACCCTCGCTTGAAACACTGGCACTTCATTGACTATGTCATCATCAGGAGAAGTGGCAGACAAGACGTTTGGGTGACAAAATCCGTGTGTCGCACCGAATGATGGACAGATCGTCTCATTGTCTCAAAAATAAACATACACATCAAACCATCACAGCATCCTCAAGGGGTAAAAGTGCACCAAAAAAAAAAGACTAAATGTCATCCGCCTAAATAGCACAAAAATGCAGCTGTCGTTTGAAAATGTGCTGGAAGACTGCCTCAAGCCCAATGCTGCAGCTAAACAGGATGCGGAAATAGAGTAGAGAGCCCTAAAGGACATAATTTACAACACTGCCATGGAAATCCTGAAAGACATGATATGAAAAACTTCTATGACTCACTGAAAGCGGTCTATGGTCCTACTTCACCAGGCATAGTTCCCCTCCTCAGTGCAGTTGGGGGAACATTGGACAACGATAAGAAAGAAATCCTTCAAAGCTGGGCAGAGCATTTCAGCAACATCTTAAATGCAACCTCCTACTTCAATGATGAAACCATCAACTGCCGTCCAAAATGGTCTCCACTTTCATTGACCATACCAAGGCTTTTTATTCAGTCAGCAGAGAAGGACTGTGGAAGATTATGGCAAAATATGGCTGTCCACAAAAGTTTGTCCAAATAGTGTGGCTATTTCATGATGGTATGCAGGCAAGAGTACAGGAAAATGGTGAACTGTCTGAGCCCTTTCCTGTCACCAATGGAGTGAAGCAAGGATGTGTCCTGGCACCAACACTGTTCAGCCTCATGTTTTCAGCTATGCTGACAAATGCCTTTGAGAACATGGACATTGGAATAGACATCAACTACCACATGGATGGAAAGTTGTTCAATCTCAGAAGGCTGAAAGCTAAAACCAAAACTAACAGGCAGATATGCAACACAATGTTTCAGCTTTCTCATATGCCTGTGCCAACTTTGGGCTCAATATCAACTTGGAGAAGACTGTGGTTACGTACCAGTCAGCTCCAGGGATTAATCACACCGTGCCAAATATCAAAGTGAATGGTCATAGTCTAAGTGTTGTGGACAAATTCACCTATCTTAGCAGCACTGTGTCACAAGCTGTTACAACTGATGATGAAGTGAATGCAAGAATCTCCAAGGCCAGCGTGGCCTTTGGCAGACTGTACAAGAATGTGTGGGACAGAAATGAAATAAGCCTGCAAAGCTAAAATAAGCAAACAAAGCCACAAGTTAATTATTTGGTTGTTTCGGGATTTGAGATTTACAGATTGAGCACAACCCACAACTGGCAATGCTGATCGAGAAGACCTGATCACTCGGGGCCATATCGAATGACGGATCGAGTATAGTGCTTCCAAACTGTCGTGGACAAGGCCTTAGGTTCATACCAGAATACGATCAGCATTGCCAGTTGTGGGTTGTGCTCAATCTTTAAATCTCAAATCCCGAAACAACGAAATAAATTAATCTGATTATTGCCCACTGGACTTAAGGCGGCCTGGTGTGCCTTGCCAGCCAAGAAGACCTGATCAATCGGGGCCACATCGAATGACGAATGTCAATCGCGGTGATCCGGAAAATTTTGAGCTATAACCTACGATGGGTGACGTTGTGATATTCTAGTGTGAGAATTTGGCTGCGTCTAGCGTGTACCGCTTGGTCTAGTGGTTACACACCCGCATCACACACCAGTGATCCGGGGTTTCTTCTTCTTCTTCTTTTCGTTCATCCGGAGTGTTTTTTCAGATGTGATTGCGGTGTGTCTGTTATGCGCCCTTGGGCCGAAACCCGTAGGCCAACACATCGACTTTAGCGTGCATTTTTGACCAGGTAGCATTCCTGGGAGACTCTCACTTTTGTGGTGCCATCTGCAACCATGCTGGCCAAGGTGGAACGGTCGAAGACAACGGTCATCCCTCAAAGGAAGGCAGGGACAGTCCATAGCATTTTCCGCCATCCAAGGTTGCTTCCATAGTTGCAGGGCCGACACATAACGCCCTGGATCTGGGCTCACCGAGGGAGATCGTCACGTCCTGCTCATGGCTGCTTTAAATCCTCACTTCAATATATTGGTCATTTCGTTTCCCCGCGTCATTCCCGCACAAACCAGACAGGTTTGCAGACGGCATCCACTCAGCGAGTTTTCGGACATGTGCTTGTCGTTGCGCCCATCAGAGCTTTTCCAGGCTCAACAGACATTCGGAAAACTACCCAGTCAGAGCTGTTCCGAACAAGAGCGGCATTCGGAAACTAGGTAGTCAGAGCTGTTCCTAGCACGAGAGACATTCGGACGAGACATTTCACTCGGACGTAATTGCGTAGTGTCAATTTTTAGTTTGCCACCCGTAGGACGACACTTCCGACTTCCAGCGGGCATTTTTTAATGAGGTTAGCCATCCTCTGGTTTCGAGGCACGTTGGACTGTTGTGATGTCGCTAACATCTCAGCTGGTCAAGATAGAATGACGAACGACATCGTGGTCGGCCCTCAAGGGAAGGCAGGGGCAGACCATGAGCATTCCCTCGCTATCCAAGGAGGCTTCCATAATTGCAGAGCCGGCACATATTGCTCTGTGACTGGGCTCACCCGAGGAGTTGCCACGTCCTGCTCATGGCTGCTTTAGTTCCTCACTTCCATGTGTTGGGCAACTCGTTTGCCACTGATCGCTCAAGCACACACCAGGGACGGTCAGACTGCAAGCGACACCCACGCTTTTGACTTCGGACCACGCAATAGGTTCGCTCGCCGTGCGTTCCATTTTGCGGCATTGAGACGTTCTTCCACTTTTGTCTACACTCTCTATGAGTTAGATACAGTTTTCGCAGCCACTTTCTTCGACTGGGGCACTTTTTGACTTTTTGTACTCGCTCACGAGGTAGGCTACTTGTGCTGCCGGATCAGCACCTTACCTTCGTGCAGCGGTGAACGAGAAACGGCCTGGCCTCTCATCCGGGAATCTCTCATATCCCCCAGCTGAGAGCCTTCGAACTTCTATCAGACCTGAGCATGTAGCTTACTCAGTATCACGCCTTTATTTTTCGAGAGGTGGCTATCGGCCCGGCTCTCAGGTCCGAGGGTTTGTGGCTTAGAGGCGTTCAGCCACAGCCCTCGACAGGGAGCCTTTAGTGTTTTGTCCGGACCAAGAACTTCTGCCTTCGTGCGCTTGATTTAAATTTTGGACTGCTATCCTCAGTCTCACCTGCAGAGCAGCAGGTTGTGTCTCTCTTAGTCTGGTCCCTATCCCATATGCTGTCCGATATGTAGTTTTTCACCCATCGGCAAGCACATGGGGTCGATGGGACACGCAAGCTCCCCCACCACGGCAAGGTGGAGACACATCGGGGGAGGATCCGGGGTTTGTTTCCGGGTCCGGTCAAGGAAATGCACTACTGACGAGCTCAAACAAGAGCGAAGCTCGAGTCTATGCTTCCAATCCGACATGGACAAGGCCCAAGGTTCGTACCGGAATACGATCAGCATTGCCATTTGTGGGTTGTGCTCAATTTTTAAAGCTAAAAGTCTACATAGCAGTTGTATTATCCACACTGCTATTTGCTTGTGAAACCTGGACTGTTTATCAGTGACACGCTAGGAAATTAAACCACTTCCACACAGTCTGCCTTAGGAAGCTACTGAAGAATAAATGGCAAGACAAGATCCCAGACACTTAAGTCCTAGAAAGATTGTCTATGCCCAGTATCCACTTTACTAATGAAAAATCAGATTCGCTGGGCTGGTCACTTAACTCACATGCCAGATCACAGGCTCTCTAAACACATATTTTACGGTGAGCTGCGTTGTGGTAACTTTAAAAAAGCTTTTTGAAAAAGAAAGAAAGCTGAAAGCTTTTTGGAATTCATCATGACACCTGGGAGACTGCTGCCAAAGACCGCAATTTGTGGCGTACATTATTACACAAGGGTGCAGTCACTTGTGAAGCTACCAGGACTTCAAGAGCTGTGAAGAAAAGACTGGACAGAAAAACCACTACAGGAAATCCTCCTCCAGAAATGTAATGCATTCTTTGTCCACATTGTCAAAGAATATTTTGAGCCAAAATAGGCCTTATCAGCCATCTTAGAGCTCACGGCTCCATACTTTCAACCCCACTGGATGAAATGACTGGTCATCATCATTCTTGATGGACAAACAACACTGCATTATTTGTAGCTTTTCCTTTGACATATCCATACTGTACTTCATCAGTTTCCAGCTTTATTTTCATTCTTGTTCTCATAATTCTGAGTAGATGTTTGGTGACATGGGTTATGAGGTTTAGTGTACATAATTCTTCATATTCAATAGCTCCTAGTCTCTTTGTTAAAGTTTTAAATATAGATTTCAGAATATCACTAGGTATGTATTCACTGTTGGAAATATCATTCAACATTTTAGTTAATATTTCTGCTCCAAATTCTCCCAGCACTTCAACTTCTTCTATAATGATTCCATTTGGCCCAGCTCATTTTCCTTTCTTTATATGTTTGATAGCACCAGTGGCTTCATCTTTTAGTACAGGTGGACCTTTTAAATTACTTTCTTCAGTTAATTTTGCTCTTTCCCCATCATATAACTCTCTTATGTATTCATTTCATCTCTTGATTATAGCACTTTCTTACAACAATATGTTTGCTGTTTTTTTATTTCAAACATCCTGTGTTTACTCTTAATTTTCTTCTTGTCAGTTCATTAACCCTTTACCAGGCGTAGCGGCCGAATGTGGCTTTACCCGTGGACGGGCAAAATGCCCAAAACCACCCGTGAATACTAAGCATTATAAAAACGCGATCTTGGGTAAAATGCGGTGCAATAACGTCGATCCTCTCAACATCCTATCAAAAGAGGAATGTGGCCTTTACTTTCCTTTTACTAAAACGCACAATAAAATATACATCTTGCCAGGTTCGTTAGCTATGCGACAGACTTTTAATTAATAATAAACAATTGGTGGCCATTTTTAATTATTAATTAGGTCACGCACAACCTATCGAAAAATAGATAATATGTCAAGTTAGGCCTCGCCACCCTGGACGCAATGATATATGGTACTATGTTGTTCGTTTAAAAATAAACAAACCACAGTAATAGAAGGCAGAATTTCTCAGCTCCCAATTTATTGGGCTGTGATCAGCTGTGCTAATTTTACTCAAGTTTCCCTTGCACTTCCTGGTTGTAGATCACAAAACAAAAATATTAATAACTCCACATTGAATTACCGTAGTCTTCATTGAGATACCGTTGGATTTGTCTTGTCAAGCTTTATCCAACTGTGATGACTTCACAAGCAAAAACCCAATTTTTAAATATTGTCTAGTATACAGGGTGGGCAAAAAAAAAGTGAGAACATCGCATAAAAAGTATTAAAATTACATCA
Organism: Cepaea hortensis; assembly: GCA_963921405.1. Lineage (NCBI taxonomy): Eukaryota > Metazoa > Mollusca > Gastropoda > Stylommatophora > Helicidae > Cepaea > Cepaea hortensis. The sequence goes on along the minus strand of OY992876.1, from coordinate 472,895,252 downwards.
AAATTTGTTTACCTATATCCATAATAGCTTAAACTGTTTACTTATTTACTTACTTACCTATTTAGCTATATGATGTCTTTATTACTACAATTTTTGGGCGTCATCTTTGGTTTTTAATATGCCAATTGTTTACATCAGCAGATGTAAATTTTTTACCAAGAATGAAAAAATGTACCGCGATTAAACATTTGGGAACTGAAAAACAGTGGGGTGCTAGGAGAATGACCAATGAGTTTCCAAACAAAGCCTGGACCATAGCTAGTGTCAGTCAGATTATCAATAAAAATGACGACGGCTGGACCAAGAAAAAGTAAGCATATGTTACTTGCAAGAAACTCACCTCAACGAAAATATAGCCTTCAAACTCAAGAGGTTACCAGTGTTACCGATCTGACCGTAAGGACAGGCTAAAAGGTGGGATACTGACCCTAGTTAAAAAAAATAACATCACTGCTTCCCAAATCGAAGTCTACATGGAAGGGGCTGAGTATCAGACACTTAAACTTAAGACAGGCAATACAGACCTACATCTGATCAATTACTACTGTCCAAGTGACCACCCACAGGCACTGGACACACTACCATTAACAGAAAAAATGATTTTGTGTGGCGATTTCAACAGCCACTCACAGAATTGGGGCTATGATCACATGAACCAGAGAGGAGAGAGACTGGAAGACTGGCAGGATGAGAATAGATTCATCTTGGTTAACAAGCCATCCGACCCACATACTTTCTACTCGAGATCATGGCACACTACATCTACACGTGACCTGGCTTTTCATTTACCAGACCTGGAATGGAACATTACATGAATTGTTGGGAAGCAACTTGGTGGCAGTGACCATAGGCCAGTCTTTCCAAATGCAGAAGATGAGCTTGTAAGTGAAAGCAGCACCCTCTCGAGGTGGAACTACAAGAAAGCAGACTGGGCAATGTACAAGAAACGCACAAGAATACTGGTTATAAACCTGAACACTGAGAAAGACATGAATAAAGTAGTTGAAGAGTTTGGGAAATGCATACTACAGGCAGCATGAGAAACAATACCAAGAGGAGCCCGTAAACAATATAAACCCTACTGGAGTAGTGAACTGGAACAGTTGCATAATGCTGTGGAAGTGTGTAGAAAGCAAGCAGAGGCCACACCCAGCCAAGAGCACCACAATAAATTCCAGCACGCAAAAGCCAAATTTCAAAGGGCCAAGCTGCAGGCTAGATGGAAAAGCTGGCAGGAGAAAACATAGTCTCTGAACTTTTAAAGAGAGACAAGGAAATTGTGGAAGCTAATAAAACAACTTAACGATGAGGGTACATGGAGAAACTCAAAAATTGCACTACATAAAAAGAAAGCAAGCAGCTGAACATTTTGCAGACTCATTCGCACAACAATATGAAAATTAGTTCAGAGAAACAACAAGAGATTCGAGAGAAATGGCAACATACAGGACAGAAGGAAATAGTACATGAGGTTCTGGAGGCACCAATCACAATCAGCGAACTGGAGTTAGCCATATCAAAACTGAAAATGAGAAAGTCACCAGGAGCTGATGGTATCTCCAATAAAATGATCAGTAACCTAGGAACAGAGGCCAAAGCAAAGCTGTTGCAGATCTTCAATAACAGTTGGACCTTAGGCAGTGTTCCACAAGCCTGGAGAGAAGCAATCATGATACCCCTCCTAAAATTAGGGAAAGATAGTTCCATTGCCTCTAGCTACAGACCAATTAGCCTCACCAGCTGTCTCTGCAAAACACTGGAGCGCATCATCAATCACAGACTGCAGTGGTACATTGAAAGTAAAAACATACTTGTGCCACAGCAGGCTGGCTTTAGGCAGTGCTACTCTACAGAAGATCAGACAACATACCTCTCTCAAGAAATTGAGGATGCATTCCAAGAGAAGAAGCTGGTGGTTACGGCATGGATAGACCTGAAGAAAGCCTTTCACAAAGTCTGGAAAGAAGGTGTGATGAAGAAACTGAGAAACTGCAAAGTCAATGGAAGAATGTACAAATGGGTGAAAGCATACTTGCACAACAGAAGAGCCCGAGTACAGATAGACGGACTCAAGAGCAAGAAAGTACTACTGCGTCATGGTGTTCCCCAGGGCGGAGTCTTGTCCTCCACACTTTTTCTAATCTTCATCAATGATCTCGTTGCTAATCTACCGTATGGAATTAAAGCAGCAATGTACGCCGATGACCTGGTTCTATGCAGAACAAATGAACATGCATCAGTGGCCACCAGATTGCTACAAAGACAGGCGGTAAGAGTTCAATCCAGTCTACCATTCATGCTGGTTAATGTGTATGCCCACAACGCGAGTATGGATTCCCAGAAGTGGCAGTGCTTAAGTGACATATTAGGTCAAGAGAGAAATGTTATTTTCTGTGGTGATTTCAACACTAAAGGCAGATCATGGGGAAACATTTCCTCCCACACACAAGGGGAGGAGCTCGAGACTGCACTTGAAACCATTGACCTGGTTTGTATCAACAGTGGCTGTGTCACCATGACAGCAAGCCGTCCAGGGGATGAGGACAGTGCTATTGATCTGGTGCTGTTTTCTCCTTCGCTCACTACAGTGTGTAGATGGAGTGTCCTAGGACACCATGGCAGCGACCACCACCCTTGCAGCATATTGGTGGAGAAAGGCAGAACCAGGCAGCACAAGTTAACGGTCAAGACTTTTCAGCATAACAGTACAGGGCAAGATGTGGTGAGTAAAATAAGACATGACAAGCGCAGAAAGCTTCAGGGCAGGAAGAAAAGCTGGGAGCAGCCACCGTGGTGGAATCTTGAGGTGGAGAAGACGTGGTTGGATAAACGTGGTGCTGTAAGGAGATGGCAAAATGCCAAGAAGAACAGAGCTGGCCATCCCAGTCCCTGCATGCACTTAGAAAGAGAGATGCACACAAAAGTAAGCGATTTCAAAAAAACTGGTCAATGTGGTTAAAAGTGAAAAATGGGCAGAGGTGTGTCAAAGAGTAAGCACAGACAAGTCACTGAAATTGTTCTGGCGACTACATAAAAGCATGAGTGGGGTAGTCAAGAATAAGAGCATTTCTGACTTCCAAGGTGCTGACCTCATCTGGCAGAGGACTGGCGAGGACAAGGGCAAAGCCCTCTTTGAACACTATCTAGAGCAGAGCAACCAGACAGACATGAGAGGCCGAAATCTTGCCAAGGAGGTCACGTCAGACAGGTGCAAGGCCCAGAACACTTCGGATGAAGACACAGTGACAGTGAAAGAAATCAAGGCTGTGCTTCGACGATAAAAAAACAGCGCTCCAGGGCCAGATAGCATAAGATACAACGACATCAATAGGTGTACCGACAACGAGCTAGAGGAACTAGCAGACATGTACAACAACAGTATAGGGAGTGCTAGCATCAAGGAGGAGTGGTTACAAGCTATCTGATTCCCTTGCCGAAGCCTGGCAAAGACCACACAAAAATTCAGCGATATCGAGTTATAACCATGCAGAATACAATAGCCAAGCTGCTGGAGAAGTTAATTGCCAGGAAAATATCAAGCCAGCTAGAGAAGCAAGGTGTTTTCCCACCTACCCTGGGTGGGTACCGTCCAAAAAGAGAAACCTGGACCAATGCAGCAGTTTTTGCCCATGATGTCTATGAAAGTTTCCACTCAGGCATGGAAACCTTTGCTGCAGCGATTGATCTTGAGGATGCGTACAACAGAGTACCATTGAATTTTTTTATGCTGCAGCTTCTTGAACTCAAAATAAGTCCATTTCTCCTTAGTTGGATCGCTGCAGCCCTCTTCCAAAGGAAAGCAGTTTTTAGATGTGGCAGTTGGACTTCGGAACCAACAACAATATATCCTGGCCTACCACAGGGATCACCATTATCTCCGGTACTGTTCAACGCTTACACTGTGAGAATCACCAGTGAACAGATCACTGGACCTGGCAGGACATTGTCATATGCCGATGATGTTTTAGTGTATCGTAAGGGGAAGGATAGAGAGGAGGTTGCTGTGGAACTACAAACCGAACTCAATTGCATAAGTACTTGGTGTGTTGAGGCTGGGGCAATGGTCAACCCAACAAAGGTAACAGTGACTTGGTTCTCGTTGAATAATCATTAGGGGTGTACCGGATTTCGGCTCCGGTTCCGGCAAATCCGAAATCCGGCCATTTTTACAAATCCGGCTTCGGCTCCTGCTCTGGTCCAATTTTGCCAGATTTAGGCCGGATTTGTGTTGCCTAGTCACGTGAATTTTCTGTACATGTTTCATGAGGCAAGCCGAATTTTAGGCAATAGCACAGTAGCACTTCCGGTTTACTATTTCTCGCTGATGTAAATAAGAATTTTAAGAAAAAAACACTCATTTTGAATTTTAATGGTGCATTACTTCATGAGTTTGTGGGACTTGAATATTTCTTATTTTCGTAAATTTCTTTGGTCTTGCCCATAAAATAAAATGGCATCAAAATCTAAGTCATACAGCGCCGTTTGGGATTACTTCAAGGTTAAAGACGATGATTCAGTGAAGGTAATATATAAGTTGTGTGACAAACAGTTATCGCGTGGACGATCAGATCGCCCCAAAGACTTCTCAACATCATCAATGCAGACCCATTTGCGATCGATGCACAGGAAAAGCTATGACGAAATGATGGAAAAGAAAGCATCACTGGAGGCCAGTGTATTGGCGACCACATCTATGATGAATCTGGGACCGTGTTTGCACAAAGCAAGCAGCAGTACCCAGCAGTCAATTGTGCAGGCATGGGAATGGGCCAAAATTTGGGACATCAACAGTCCCAATGCTAAACGCATTCATGCTGCCGTAGCCCGAATGATAGCCATAGATATGGAGCCTTTTCAGGTAGTGGAACGACCAGGTTTCAGAGAGTTGATGCATACAATGGAAAAAAGGTATGAATTGCCTTCAAGAAAGTACTTTGCTGAACATGTCATTCCTGACATGTGTAAACGTCTGAAGGTAAAAATTGCAGCAATGATATCTGACACTGATTACATATCATTCACAACAGATACGTGGACAGCTGAACACACCACTCTGTCATTTATGGGCCTCACTGGCCATTGGTTAACAGACTCCTTCGTTCACCGCAGTGTAGTCTTCCATTATACTGCATTTGATGAACATCACATGGCCACAAACTTGCTTGCACATTGTGAAATGATGCTGGATGAGTGGTCAATTGCACGTGAGAAGTGCCATGTTGTTGTGAGAGACAATGCATTCAACATTGCCAAATGCTTTCGTGATGGCAGCTATTTAAGTGTTGGATGTTTTGCACACACACTGCAGCTGTGTGTGCGTGATGGTCTTTTGAGTCAAAAGTATGTTGCTGGCATCATCAGTACTGGAAGAAAATTGGTAGGACATTTCAAACACTCTTCTTCAGCAACCAGTCGTTTGCATGAACTTCAGAATGAATTAAACCTACCACAACATCAGCTTATCCAGGACGTGACAACACGATGGAACTCAATGTTCTATATGCTACGACGTCTGTTAGAACAACGGCGTAGCATCAACCTGTACTGTGTTGAAATTGATTCGGTAACTGGGCTAACGGCACAGCAGTGGGGAGTCACGGAGAATGTGGTAGCTACTTTGGCACCATTTGAAGAAATCACACGTGAAATAAGTGCAGCTCAGGCATCAATATCAGTTGTGATCCCATTAGTGAAAACACTCATGGCTTTCCTCCAGAAAGAACGTAGTGATGCTGGGATCAAAACTATGAAAGCAGCCCTGCTTGAAGCTGTTAGCAGCAGATTTGCGGACATTGAATCCAACAGCTCCCCCGATGTGTCTCCACCTTGCCGTGGTGGGGGAGCTTGCGTGTCCCATCGACCCCATGTGCTTGCCGATGGGTGAAAAACTACATATCGGACAGCATATGGGATAGGGACCAGACTAAGAGAGACACAACCTGCTGCTCTGCAGGTGAGACTGAGGATAGCAGTCCAAAATTTAAATCAGGCGCACGAAGGCAGAAGTTCTTGGTCCGGACAAAACACTAAAGGCTCCCTGTCGAGGGCTGTGGCTGAACGCCTCTAAGCCACAAACCCTCGGACCTGAGAGCCGGGCCGATAGCCACCTCTCGAAAAATAAAGGCGTGATACTGAGTAAGCTACATGCTCAGGTCTGATAGAAGTTCGAAGGCTCTCAGCTGGGGGATATGAGAGATTCCCGGATGAGAGGCCAGGCCGTTTCTCGTTCACCGCTGCACGAAGGTAAGGTGCTGATCCGGCAGCACAAGTAGCCTACCTCGTGAGCGAGTACAAAAAGTCAAAAAGTGCCCCAGTCGAAGAAAGTGGCTGCGAAAACTGTATCTAACTCATAGAGAGTGTAGACAAAAGTGGAAGAACGTCTCAATGCCGCAAAATGGAACGCACGGCGAGCGAACCTATTGCGTGGTCCGAAGTCAAAAGCGTGGGTGTCGCTTGCAGTCTGACCGTCCCTGGTGTGTGCTTGAGCGATCAGTGGCAAACGAGTTGCCCAACACATGGAAGTGAGGAACTAAAGCAGCCATGAGCAGGACGTGGCAACTCCTCGGGTGAGCCCAGTCACAGAGCAATATGTGCCGGCTCTGCAATTATGGAAGCCTCCTTGGATAGCGAGGGAATGCTCATGGTCTGCCCCTGCCTTCCCTTGAGGGCCGACCACGATGTCGTTCGTCATTCTATCTTGACCAGCTGAGATGTTAGCGACATCACAACAGTCCAACGTGCCTCGAAACCAGAGGATGGCTAACCTCATTAAAAAATGCCCGCTGGAAGTCGGAAGTGTCGTCCTACGGGTGGCAAACTAAAAATTGACACTACGCAATTACGTCCGAGTGAAATGTCTCGTCCGAATGTCTCTCGTGCTAGGAACAGCTCTGACTACCTAGTTTCCGAATGCCGCTCTTGTTCGGAACAGCTCTGACTGGGTAGTTTTCCGAATGTCTGTTGAGCCTGGAAAAGCTCTGATGGGCGCAACGACAAGCACATGTCCGAAAACTCGCTGAGTGGATGCCGTCTGCAAACCTGTCTGGTTTGTGCGGGAATGACCCGGGGAAACGAAATGACCAATATATTGAAGTGAGGATTTAAAGCAGCCATGAGCAGGACGTGACGATCTCCCTCGGTGAGCCCAGATCCAGGGCGTTATGTGTCGGCCCTGCAACTATGGAAGCAACCTTGGATGGCGGAAAATGCTATGGATTGTCCCTGCCTTCCTTTGAGGGATGACCGTTGTCTTCGACCGTTCCACTTTGGCCAGCATGGTTGCAGATGGCGCCACAAAAGTGAGAGTCTCCCAGGAATGCTACCTGGTCAAAAATGCACGCTAAAGTCGATGTTTTGGCCTACGGGTTTCGGCCCAAGGGCGCATAACAGACACACCGCAATCACATCTGAAAAAACACTCCGGATGAACGAAAAGAAGAAGAAGAAGAAGAAGAATCCAACAGTATTTCACCTGTGCCACACTACTGGATCCTCGATTCAAGCTGTGCTTCTTCTCCGAACGTGGTAGAAGTGATGCACGAGCCCATCTGCTGTTAGCAGCTAACTCCATTATTGATTCAGCAAACAGTCAGTCCACAGAATCCATCAGCTACTAGTAGTAGTAGTAGTACTAGTGTTTTGACTTCTGTGAGCACTGCCACACAGTATGAGTCCAGCCTATGGAGCTGTTTTGACACAATTGTCGAGGAAAATCCCACCACAGATCATTCTGCAAGTGCCGAAGGCAACAGCATTAACACTGAGGTGACACAGTACCTGTCAGAGCCACTTCAAACTCGACAGTCAGATCCATTTTCGTGGTGGCATGCCAATAAGCAAAGATTTCCAAGTATGGCTAGACTGGCACAGGCATTTCTTGCACCACCACCTACAAGTGTGCCATCGGAAAGGCTGTTCAGTACTGCAGGAGACATTATCACTGACCACCGTAGTAGCCTTTTACCACAAAATGCGGAGACATTGATTTTCCTGAAATACAACTCGTCCCTTCTTGACTCTGAGAGTTCAACTTCACAGCCATAATGAAGACTGACTGACTGAAATAGTGAAATTACTGAATGAATGTATTTCAATAAATTCAATCTGTTCAATGTACTGTTGTTATGAGTTGTAACTGAGCTGCCAATTTGCCAACTGAAAACAATTTGAAAACTAAAAACTGAAACTGAAAACTAAAAATTAAAATTACTAAATTAGCATCATGTGCTTATGTATTATGTTTCATCTTGAACTTATGGAACTTAATATTACTTAATTACTTATTCTAATGTAAATGTAATTATTTTACATTTAAATGATTTAATATGAGTATATGTCATCATTGTAATGAACTGCAGTAATGAACAGTCGAGTGACTCCACTCACCTAAGTCAAGTGATGTAGTACGTTATTTTATTTTTATTTTTTTATTTGTAAATCCGGCCCCAGCCGGATCTCACTTCATAAATATGAATCCGGTACAGCCCTAATAATCATACTGTCAACACTCCAACACCAACTGTAAATCTGTGTTCAGAGACGGTGGAAAGAACGCAGGCAATGAATTACCTGGGGATACGGTTTGATCGAAGCCTTGCTTATAATGTGCACATAGACCAGGTGATAACAAAGGCCAAGCAGGGTTTGGCTGCGATGCGGGTGATGGTGGCAGCAAACTGTGAGCAGCGCCATCTATGTCTTCTGTACGAGGGGTTGGTCATGTCTGTTTTTGAGTATGCGATGGCAATCCTGACTCTCAGCCGTAAGCAGATAGAAAGGATGGAAAGGATACAGAATGAAGCTATGTGCATTATTCTTGGATGTACAAGAGATACAGCATGCAGGGCGATGCGCTACCTTCTTGATTTTCCAATCATTGAAGACAGAATACAAGTCTGCAGAGCTCGCGCCTACCTCAGAGTTAACGCAAACACACAACATCCACTGCATAGTGAAATTATGAAGGTGAAGGGCAGCAGGTTAAAAAGAGGATGGTCGTGGATGGGTCAAGCCGAAGACATTCTTCAACAGGTGTGTTCACTTGAGGACTTAGAACCTGGTGAGGAGAGGGTACAAGTGCCAACAAATTTCTGCACATCCTTTTCAGTTTGCATCCAACTAGACAGAAAATGCAGACAAGAAAATCCGGCTGATGTGGAGGCTGAAGTACAAGCGTTGATTTTCGAGAATTCGCTAGACGATGATGCTGTCATTTACACAGATGGGTCGGTCGTCCGACATGTGAGAAGCTCATGGGCCTTTACGGCTCAGGCCGGAGGGAGAATTGTGAAGGAGGACTCTGGTGCTTTTGCTGAGACCACAAGTAGCCTGACTATGGAAGTCATGGCAGTAAGTAAAGCAATAACATGGCTCGAGACACAGACATTCACTAGGGCATGTTTCCTTAGTGACTCAATGAACATGCTCCAGAGGATAGAGATGGGGGGGGGGGGGGGATCTGAAGAGAATGTTTGCTGTCTCTGGAGCGGTCTCGGCTGGCAAAGATTAGTTTCATCTTCGTGCCAGGGCATGCGGGAGTAAAAGGGAATGAGCGGGCTGACAAGTTCGCAGATAACGCTACTGTGGAGGGCGGACGCGCCATGGACCAGGCTGACATTCTGAATGCTCTACGAGAAGTAAGACTTTTGCGAGAACCAAGTTACGACTGTGAATCTACAACCATGGCCTGACTGCAAGAACAGCAAATTAAAAAATGGGTGGCCAAACAAGAACACTACGCAGGAAGCCAAAGAAGTCTGATAAACCAACACAGAACTGGTGTCGTTAGCCGCTACACGCTGCAGGATTTGCTGAGGAGGGGATCCGAGCAATTATGGACTGAATGGTTCGATGTGCAATGAGGGTGATCTGTCGACTAACTAACTAACTAACTAACTTACTACAAAGAGCTGTAGGTACATTTGTTGCATTGGCAAATAGATGGTGTGTCAGCATAAACACTGACAAGTGCAGCACCACTCTATTTACTCTCTTTCCAAAACAAAAGGCAGGGATCATCCAGATAAATGGAACACCCCTAAGAGAAGTAAAAAGAGCCAACATACCTTGAAGTAACATTTGATGGCAGGCTGACATGGAGAATGCACATCAACAAAGCAGTAGCAAAAGCCAGAAGGAAAATAGCCATCCTGAGAAAACAAAGTGGAACCACATGGGGAGCCAGTGGGAAAATACTTAGCAAAGTTTATCAACAGAGCACACGACCACACCTGGAATACGGGTCAACTGCATAGTGTTCGGCATCAAAAACCACACTCCAAGAGCTGGACAAGGTGCAAAATCATGCACTTAGAGTCACCACAGGAGGGATAAGATAAACCCCTATAGTGGAAATGGAGAAGATGGTGAGGACACAGGCACTGAGAGAGCGCAGAGATATGAAAACACTAATAGAAGCAGAAAAGTTCCTCAGCTTGCCAGGCCATCCTATGGAGAACAGATCTGAAAACCTAGCTATGGGGCGGTTGAAAAGAAGTAGTTTTATCCACCAGGCCAAACGACTCTGCAGAGAAACCACCGATCTGCCCACAGTTGGTATCCCCCTAACAACTATTCCAGAGCGAACTCCATGGAAAGATGAACATAGACTATCATTACAAATCCAGACAAAAGTGAGAGGAATATTTGAAAAGGAAGAACAGAACAGTGTGCAGCGCAGAACAGCCACTCTCAGCTTCCTTGATGAAGAATACTCACAGGACCTCTGGATCCGAGTCTACACAGATGGGTCAGCACAAAATGCTGTTCGAAATGGAGGAACGGGAGTGTACATAGAATACCCAAATAATACTAGGGACACAGCCTGAGTACCGACAGGAAAGTACTGCCATAACTAGGATACTGAAATTGATGCAATCAAGATAGCAACAGAGAAATTACTAAATACCAGCAATGGTACACAACCTGTGGTGCTACTGACAGATGCAAAATCAGTACTTGAGGCGCTCCTGTCTGGGAGAATAGAGCATCTGGCCATACCAAACAATGACTAAAACTAATGCACTAGAATGTGGAGGGAGTCAGCACCAAAAAAAATAGAACTAGAAAACATCTTGGACCAAGAAAAGGTAAGTGTATATTGCTTGCAAGAAACTCGCCTTAATGAAAATGAAATGATGTCTGGGAAATTGCACTAAGGACACTACTTTCTGAACTTAGCAGTCAGCATAAGGTCACCATACAGTGGATACCATCCCACTGTGGAGTACCCGGAAACGACAGAGCTGATCAACTGGCTAACGAAGGAACCAAAGAAGAACAGCCTGATGTGCCCGTTACATACTACCAAAAGAAAAGAATGATCAAATCAGTCAGAAAGCCACCAACACCTGCTGAAGATGACTACCACGTTATGGACAGACCAGAACAAGTCGTTATTCTGCACCTCAGAACAGGACAATAGATTACGCAACCACATGTATACAAAATTCAAGATTGGTGAAACGTGCATGTTCACATGTGATTTGGTGTCGCAGACAGTAGAGCACATACTCCAAGACTGCCCAAAATATAACATATCTAGGCAAACCTTCTGGCCTAGAGAGACGACAGTGGAAGATAAACTCTTTGGACCGCTGTGTGAACTAAAAAAGACAATTAAATTCATACAAGAGACAACACTGCAGTCATAGACATATTTCAAGTGAACGAAAGAAGAAGAAGAAGAAGAAGAAGCAGAAGAAGAAGAAGAAGAAGAAGAAGAAGAAGAAGAAGAAGAAGAAGAAGAAGAAGAAGAAGAAGAAGAAGAAGAAGAAGAAGAAGAAGAAGAAGAAGAAGAAGAAGACAATGACAGTACAACAGAATGTAAACCCAGAAGTGTTAAACAAAATCTGCCAGAACACAACAGAATATTGAGCAGGTGAGTGGGCTGATCTGCAGTCAAAATGATGATCCTCACAGTCACAAAATTCAACAGGAAATAGAAAGAGAAACTGGTATACAACGGTCGTCGGTTTGACAAATTGTTAAGAAAGATTTACAACTCAAAACGTACAAGCGTGTGATCGAGCAGAAGCTCAATGAAAATGTCAAATTGAAACGCTTGCAACGCAGTCGGCAGCTACTTGAGCGGTTTCCTAATGAGAGAAGTGTGCGAAGCATCTGGTTTACAGACGAAAAGACATTCACCTTTGCCACTCCAGTTAATTCTCAAAATGACCGTGTTTATTCCATTTATCATCATCTTCCACTTCTGCCGTCAAGCGTCGTGGGGAGGAATAATTTGCATTCCAGCGCCCGGTAGGCGGCACTGGATAGGTCATTTCGTGTGGTTGTACAATGTCTTTGATGTCGTCAATCCATTTTCTTCATGGACATCCTCGTGGTCTCGTCGCAGATGATCTTTGATGTAAGGCCAGTGATGGTAGTTGCTGGTGTTGCATTCTAATGACATGGCCAAACCACTTGATCTTCTGTCTTTCAATAAATGTGGCACAAGGTGTTGATCCCACAGTCTGTCTGATAATAGCATTTGTTACTTGGTCTCGGATTGTTAAGTTGGCAGCTCTCCTCAGGCATCTCATTTTGCAGGTGTTGATTTTGCGAAGGTGTAATTTGGATAAAGCCCAGGTTTGAGATTGGTAGCATAGGGTTGGTATGAATATGCTGTTTATTATATGTCGCTTTGCGGACATGGGTATATTTGGATGTTTCAGTAGGGGTGATAGTTGATATGTAAGTGCAATAGCCTTTTGACATCTGATTTTGATTTTTCTGTCCAATCTTCGATCTTCTGTGATCATATTTCCAAAATATTTGAATTCTTTAACTTGTTTCAAAATTGTGCTATTTATCTGTATACTTAGTGGGCCTGGCGATCTGCTAACTCACATTACTTCAGTTTTGGCTGTATTTATACTCATATTGTATCTCCTGTATGTTGAACTCAGATTATTAATATGATTTTGCAGTCTGCCCTCATCGCTATAAAACAGACACTGATCGTCTGCAAATAGAAGTTCATTTATTTCTTGTGGATCAGTTGTTTCATCTGGAGTAAAGAGTTCTGAATTTTCGGAATCTGTTCTGTCGAGACTTGCTTCTTTGGTACTTTTGCTTTCTTTCACCCCAAACAAAAGGGAATCCCAGGGTATGACGTCACAACCAGGGGTTTCCCTGTGTTGCGCCGAACATTCAGGGGGTTTCCGTGTGTTGCGCCGTAGCTCAGTGCGCAATTCTATGTGGCGGCGGTGGTGCGCTATTCTTTCACTTTCCGGTTAGGGTTAGGGTTAGGGGGTAGGGTTAGGATTAGGATTAGGGTTAGGGTTAGTGTGTGTACCCTACCCCTAACCCTAATCCTACCCCCTAACCCTAACCGGAAAGTGATTGCAGGACCGATGCAAATGAGGATCGAAGGGAGACAGAAACGGTTGCCACAGCCCAAATAAACAACACTGTGGTGTGGGGCAATTGAAACGCACTGACACGCACTCCACCCGAACACAGAGGAGATCACCGTCGGCGCTAAATATAGCTGGTGACTCTAAATATAGCTGGTGACTCTAAATATAGCTGGCAAAGTTTGTTTGGGGTGAAAGAATGCAAAAGTACCGCTTCTTTGGAAATTCTGTCCATGTAGATATTCAATAGCAGGGGAGAGAGCATACATCCCTGCCTCACTCCTGTATTGACTGTGAACATATCTGATATCTGATATACCTTCCTGTGTTCTTACTGCACTTTGGCTCGAGCGGTACATGGCTATGATGTTTTTTAGCAGTTGCCCTTGTATCCCATAGTCTTCAAAGATGGTCCATAATTTGTATCTGTCTACTCTACTGAAAGCCTTTTCCTGATCTACAAACACAATATTCTGCTGGTCACTATATTCGATAATTTTTTCACATATTTATCTAAGTGTAAATAATGCACCAGTGTCAACTTTTTACCTTTCCAAAAACCGAATTGTACTTTGCTTAGTTGTTGTTCAACTATTCCACTGAAAAACAGGAAATATAAGTTGACAATAATTAAAGAATGGAGAAATTCTGGGCAGCGCTTTATTGTCAGTAGCATAAACGAGTGGCATCGACGCTTAGAAAAACTGGTTGAGAAGCAAGGACACATTGAACATGATTTATGATTTTTTTTTTTTTTGGCATATCCTTTACAGGACATCGCTGTCAACACCAGCATCTTTTAGCTGTATGTTGATTTCTTGGCAAGATTACGCTCAGTAGTTTGCCATTGCTTTCTATGCGGCTGGCTCACTTACCCCGTAAGTTACCGATGCAATTCGAGCCACTGCTGATTCTCACCGTCATCACGTTACCTAAGAAGAGAGTATACGAGATTACGGAGAAAAGTCACTAACCTCTAGGCAAGGAAGCCGGCGATTTATGATTAGAATAGCTAAATACTTAGCAAACCAAATTACACGAAACAATATAATTAATTGAATTATATTTTTTTAAATAACTCGTATGCTACAAGATGTTCTCACTTTTTTTTTGGCCCAACCTGTTTACTATTTATAGTTTATGCTACTTTTTTTTTTCCTGTGAGATAAGATTGGATGACGATGGCGTGGAATATTCAACACCGTTAAACGATAAATGAATGTTGTAGTTAACTATTCAACATTACCAAGACTGCACTGGCCAGGCGGCCTTAATTCTTCAGGCGCAAGACCTCCCTGCCCTACGCTGCAAGTTACTATAGGCAGTAGATGACAGATGACAAAGCTGAGCTGAGACTGTGTTTTAACATTTACCACACAACGCCGCCATGTTTCCAAGTTAGATTAAAAACTCAGAGACACTCTCAAATGGTCATTAGCATTATCGAAACAATAATAATATCCATCCATCATGTGCCATGCCGATAAGCGTGGGCAGCCATGTTCTGCCATCTCACTCGATCACCAGAGTCGTAGATCAGCTCCGTGTTCCTGTCTCGACCATGCCACGTGGCCAAGCCATCCAGGTATTTACTTCTCGATCTTCCCCGTGGTCTCTTCCCTTCGATCTTGCCAGTTGTCACCAAGTTCTCCAAGTCATTTCTTCTCATAATATGCCCAAAAAATTGTGACTAAGTCTAATAATATACGAGAAATAAATTACATTTTTCGTGTGAGCAATCTTCGTCTCCTTCGTGCATATTCGGATGTCAAACTTTAATTTATTTAAAGGAAACGTCAGTCATCTTGAGAGTTTTTGAAGTCACACAGCGTGTAGTTAAATGGAACTTGTGCTGCCAAAGTAATTTTCTCCGTTCTGCATATGTCGGACGCTTTTGCAGCAAATGTTTACTTAGCCGTCGTGTTCCCAATTCCACAGCTACACTCATCAATCTTTCCTACCCCTAGCTTGTTGAACAAGCGGTGTCTCAGCTTGTTTTGTGCTGTGCGTAGTCGTGTGTTTCCTTTGCTCCATTCTCTTACATTGAGGAGAATTCTGCTTTCTCCATTTCATGTTGAGTTTTATATTGATCTACCTGTATATGCACAAATACAGGTGATAAATGTGAAAGTTTTCTCGACGTTATTTAGGGCTGCTTTTCTGCTACCTCCCCACTTCTCTCCCTCCCGCAAGTAGCAGACACACATACACATAAACTTGTTGCTTTCGGCCAAGTTGGTTATATATGCATCATCTTTCTGGTACTCTGGATGCATAGATTTTTACTTGGTTCTTACTCCTCCTCGCCTTCTTCTTCTTCTTCTTCTTCTTCTACTACTACTACTACTACTACTACTACTACTACTACTACTACTACTACTACTACTACTACTACTACTACTACTACTTCTTCCTCCTTCTTCGTCTTCCTCTGTATCTTCTCCATCTTGTCTTCTTCTTTTTTTTTTCCTTCTTATCCTTTTTGCCAAGGTGATGTAACAGTTTACACGGGTGTCTATGTGCTAAAAGGAAAAATAAGTGCCTGAGGATTCATAAAAAGGTTAATAGACAGTGCAGGAGAGCCTAGCATATGATATCATAATATATGTCGTGGAATGCCGCATTTACATCCCAAAACAATTTTGGTTCACTTTTGATGGACCATGTAGATAAATTACAAAAGAGGGAATGAAATTCTCTATAATAAAGAATGCTGGGGCAAGGTAGTACACGCATGGTACAAGACATAAAAATACGGGCCTGTGCATACGGACATGGTCTGGTGGCTATGCAAGACTGACCCTTGACTCTCAACAAACACAAGGTGTGGAATGCCAATCTAAGGGAAGGTGAAACTGACCCAAAACTGATAATTAAACCACACTGCAGAGCAGGAGTGAAATGGGGCCGTCAAGCTACCAGCCAGTCCAGCTTCAAAGTGGTACTTGTAAAACCGATAATTACACCCTACTGGCGGGCAGACTCAATGGACTGTGAAACCGATCTGTGGCTGGCAATCCAAAACCGTCCAGGTGTGACGCTATGGTGAAGGCCAGTTGTTCAGAAATAATTTATGACTGGACATGCGGGGAGTTAATCTAGTCTGCACTGAAGAGACGTGTGAAACAGATCCATGAAGGATAATAAACCATTCAGACTGAATCCAGAAAATAGGATGTGAGGTGTCTGATGAAGGAAATTAAAGCAAGAAATGGGGAATGTGAATTGTGGCTGGGGACAGGCAGGAAGGCGCCAAGGAGATAATAGTGTCTGCCAGACTTAGTATAAAAACCCATGCTAAACCTGTTCCCTTTAGAATAAGTCAGACATTTGAACAGGTATGAACCCCCCTTGTATATGTTTGTATCTCTAGTAATGTTAGCTCTCAGTAACTATTCAAGTCTTTTAGATGTATGTACTGACTTTCAGTCTATATCTGACCTAGGTTATTTCAAGAACTATCGTCTCAGGTTACTTCAGTGTGCACTAGTCTTTCTCAGTTCAGTGTACAATATCATATTGATATAAGGGTTATTCTTACTATACAAGTAGATACCTTTTGTGAGACAGACTTTTGACTTTCAGTTATCATGTTAGATGTCTGTTACTCTATGGAAACTATTAGTTTCTCAGTCGTTGTAGATTATCATGTTACTACAATTTTTGCATTGCATACTATGTATGTAGGAATACTTTCATATGCCTAATGTTTAAGTATATGTGGGATGTATGTATCTGTAACTCCATGTGAATATACGATACTAGGACTATGCTTCGTACATATTCTTTTTATGTGTATACGTCTCATTTTGTATGCATACAAACTAACTCATGCATTACGCTTTTTGCATATCCTTTTACAGGACATCGCTGTCAACACCAGCATCTTTCAGCTGTATGTTGATCTCTTGGCAATATTACGCTCAGTAGTTTGCCTTTGCTTTCTGAGCGGCCGGCTCACATACCCCGTAAGTTACCGATGCGATTCGAACCACTGCTGATTCTTACCGTCATCACGTTACCGACGAGAGTATACGAGAGTACGGAAAAAAGCCATAACCTCTAAGCCACGAAGCCGGCCTGCATTATGCTACTATATTAAATATCATTATGTCTAAGTTCAATGGGTATATTTTATGGGTATTCGAGGTATTAAATTTACTGGGCATATTGCCTATTGATTATGTTTGAAGCAGTGATGCAATGGTACAGATATTACCCACAATTGGTATAGGGTATATGGTGCTTAACCCTTTCAGTGTGTTGTGGGCGAGCGTACACGGTAACTCACGGGGGGGGGGGGTCTTTCACAGAGCTGATCACGGCTTGTAAGCCCGGGTGATCAAGTACTATTAGGATACCATTACCTACAATGTGAACTGCTAAACCAACTTTGGACGGAGCGGCTGTACGACCCAGAATGTCGATATTAGTGACATGGACATAGGACTGCAGAAATGTAATAATTACAGGCTTGTGAGACAATTGAAAAGTCCGTCCCAGACTAAGACAGTAGAAGAGAGATATGTAGGGAGAAAGAGGATAGTGAACACAGTAGAGCTGGAAGATAAACTTGGCCAAACTGGTAATTGTATATGGGTGTGATAGGATGTATGTATTACTTAGGATTGTACTGATGTAGAACTAGATATAACACATTCGTGACTATTTCTTCCAAGCTCTCAATAAGAGCACCTAGGTATAGATCCCAAGAACTAGGGACTACCAGGTAGTGCCAGGGCTGACAGGTGTCAGAATACCAGCAAGCTGTTTCTACTGGAAAGGGGAGATCTGACCATAAATGTTTGCTGATCTGAACATAACTGCTGCTATCGGACCTCTCTTGGAGCCCGGACACTGATCCAAATAGGATCCAGAGTTATGTATTTTACATTAATCATTTCACTTTCATGATTACTGTAGTACATAAACTTATATGATTTCACCATCATCATATGGACAACCATCATGATAATCATCCATCACTAACGATAGACAATAAGTGTTGTAGTTTGATTTAACTCATAGTTCAGTTGTTATACTTTTAATTCCAATTGTGCAAACGTGTTGTGTGTGTACATTGGTGGGGGTTTGCTTAGACACCAAGGAAGGGAACAGTCAGGGGAGAAAAACCAGTACTGGGATAGTTGTCGATTACTCTTAAATCTAGACTTTAAAATCTACCTCAGCTAACCTTCTCCTTCCCATTACTTGGCGAATATTAAGGTCCGCTGATTTCATCTTGTTACGAGCCACTTGTAGCTGTACTCTTGATATTCATGGGCTTAATCTGTAGTTCAGCCATATAGATTCTGTCCTTAGTCAATTTATGACTATATGGGGTTGCTCGCCAATGAATAATAATTTCTCTAGGCGGTGTCTCACCCCCACTTCTGACAATATCTAGCGTGGAAATGTAGGTAGAAGCAGTCACTGCAGTGTTCCTCTGGCTGAGAAATAAACAGGAAACATATTTCTCGATTGTAACGGGCTCACAGAGCATGCTAAGCAGGTGAAGACAGGTATGCTTCCTGCAGAGTGGAATGTGTAATTTAAAAAATGTAACATAAGACGTACCCCTTTCCCCTTTTCACTCCGGCATGATGGTGGAGTGAGAAACGAACAAGCAGACAAAATAACTGAATCTTCACCTTTGGTTGAGGTATAAGTGCACAGTTAGTTACAGTTAGTCGACAGATCATTCTCATTGCACATCGAACCATTCAGTCCATAAGTGCTCGGATCCCCTCCTCAGCAAATCCCGCAGCGTGTAGCGGCTAACGACGCCAGTTCTGTGTTGGTTTATCAATCTTCTTTGGCTTCCTGCGTAGTGTTCTTGTTTGGCCACCCCTATTTTAATTTGCTGCTCTCGCAGTCTGGCCATTGTTGTAGATTCACAGTCATCACTTGGTTCTCGCAAAAGTCTTACTTCTCGTAGAGCATTCAGAATGTCAGCCTAGTCCATGGCGCGTCCGCCCTCCACAGTAGCCTCACCTGCGAGCTTCTCAGCCCGCTCATTTCCTTGTACTCCCGCATGCCCTGGCACGAAGATGAAACTAATCTTTGCCAGCCGAGACCGCTCCAGAGGCAGCAACCATTCTCTTCGGATCGACCCCTCCTCTATCCGGTTGATCATGTTCATTGAGTCGCTAAGGAAACAAGCCCTAGTGAATGTCTGTGTCTCGAGCCATGTTATTGCTTTACTTACTGCCATGACTTCCATGGTCAGTCTACTTGTGGTTTCAGTGAAAGCACCAGAGTCCTCCTTCACAATTCTCCCTCCGGCCCGAGCTGTAAAGGCCCATGAGCTTCTCACATGTCGGACGACCGACCCATCTGTGTAGATGACGGCGTCACCGTCTAGCGAATTCTCGAAAATCAACGCTTGTACTTCAGCCTCAACAGCAGCCGGATTTTCTTGTCTGCATTTTCTATCTAGTTGGATGCAAACTGAAAAGGATGTGCAGAAGTCTGTTGGCACTTGCACCCACTCCTCGCCAGGTTCTAAGTCCTCAAGTGAACACACCTGTTGAAGAATGTCTTCGGCTTGACCCATCCACGACCGTCCTCTTTTTAACCTGCTGCCCTTCACCTTCCTAATTTCACTATGCAGTGGATATTGTGTGTTTGCGTTAATTCTGAGGTAGGCACGTGCCCTGCAAACTTGTATTCTCTCTTCAATGGTTGGAAAATCAAGAAGGTAGCGCATCGCCCTGCATGCTGTATCTCTTGTACATTCAAGAATAATGCGCATAGCTTCATTCTGTATCCTTTCCATCCTTTCTATCTGCTTATGGCTGAGAGTCAGGATTGCCATTGCATACTCCAAAACAGACATGACCAGCCCTTCGTACAGAAGACATAGATGGCGCTGCTCACAGTTTGCTGCCGCCATCACCCGCATCGCTGCCAAACCCCGCTTGGCCTTTGTTATCACCTGGTCTATGTGCACATTATAAGCAAGGCTTCGATCAAACCGTATCCCCAGGTAATTCATTGCCTGCGTTCTTTCCACCGTCTCTGAACACATCATTACAGTTGGTGTTGGAGTGTTGACAATATGATTATTCAACGAGAACCAAGTCACTGTTGCCTTTGTTGGGTTGACCATTGCCCCAGCTTCATCACACCAAGTACTTATGCGATTGAGTTCGGTTTGTAGTTCCACAGCAACCTCCTCTCTATCCTTACCCTGACGATACACTAAAACATCATCGGCATATGACAATGTCCTGCCAGGTCCAGTGATCTGCTCACTGGTGATTCTCACTGTGTAGGCGTTGAACAGTACCGGGGATAATGGTGATCCCTGTGGTAGGCCAGGATATATTGTTGTTGGTTCCGAAGTCCAACTGCCACATCTAAAACTATTAGTGCACGATAAAGTATATCTGGCCCCGACCCCTTGGGATCGTTTATATCGTGTGTAAGAACAGATACATCACCCTTGCCAGAAGAGAATGGTGCTGCAGGAAGTGATCAGAGGAAGTGGCCGTTATTTAGTTCTCTGAAGAAAGACCCGATTGACTCATAATTAGATTGCAAATGGTACAATTAATATTGGAATTCTTCGCTGCTTGTTATAAGAAATATCCCGAGTGCTGTGATGTTGGTTCTTCACTAAACACAGCTAAATATGTTCTTCGTTCCTATTTTGAAGAAATTGTGTCAAACATAGTTGTGCATTCCATGGTTAGTGTATCGGACATAGGAATGCATTTGTGTAAGGTTTTCTTCTTCTAGACCAGTGTTTCCCTACGTGGGGCCCACAACACACGAGGAAGGGGGGGGGGGGGGTAAATTCGATTGTTAAGAGGGGCAATTAGAAAATGGAAGAAATCGGCTGAATATAACAAAACGGGGAGACTTGAGACTGAAGTTAACTAAATTGGAACCTGACATAAAATATCTTTGCAGCAAGCATCAAGCGCATGGATCTCTTCTTCTTCTTCTTCATCGGCTTTCCGAGCCATTGAGGCTCTTTTCTGCAGATACAAGCCGTCTCCATTCGTCTCTTGAAGGTTGACCTTCTCTTGCCAGTCTAACTGATTCCAAGTGCTTGTTTGCTTTGTCACTGCTTGTGCTTCCAAGTGCCAGGTTTGTATGTATATTATCTCCCCACCATCATCTTGGTCTATCTCGGGGCCTACGGTCATTTATTTCCTGAGTGTAAGCGAGTTTTGTTTCCCTATTATCTTCCATTCTTTTTTTATGCCACAGCCATTGTAGTTTATTAGCCCTCATGATACCAGTGATTAGCGGGGACTTAGACCATAAACGTCTTTTTTGCCTCTTCTTTTCCACTCTCCACTTTATGTATCCCTAATGGGCCTAAAGATGCCTCTTAAGACTTTGTTCTCAAAAGTTTGTAACAAGTTTTCGTCTCCTTTCGTTGTACTCCAGGTTTCAGAGCCATACAGCACAACTGGTCTGATCAGTGGTATGTATATTGTGATCTTGGTGTTACGAGATAGCGCATTTGTTCTTAGCAGATGTTGTAGTGCATAGTATATCATATTTCCAGAGTTGATTCTAGCTTGTATTTCTTCCCTTATGATGTTGGAGCAGTTGAAGATTGTACCCAGGTATTTGTATGTTTCCGTTCTTTTAATGGTCATCTTATCTGTATGATGATATTATCTGTTTGTATGTTGCCAGAAATTTTAGCCGTTCCTTCTCTTTAAATTACCTTATATTCTGTCTTATCTTGGTTGATAACCAGCCCCATCTGTTGAGCTTAATCCTTTAAGTGATTCAATATTTCCAATGTCTTTTGTTCATTTTACCCTATAATATCTATATCATCTGCCTAACCAAGCAGTCTGGATGTTCCTCCAATAGCACATTCCTACTTTACCTTCCTTACAACTTTCTCTAGAGCCAGATTGAAAAGGAGCGGCGTTAGTGCATCACCCTGTTTCAAGCCAGATGTTATTTGGAAAGGGTCTGATTTCCTGCCTTTATATCTTACTATATTATAAGTATCTTCCATGCATAGTCAGGTCGTGTTAATTAACTTCCTTGGTATTCCAAATTCCTGCGTAGCATTCCATAGACTATTCCTATGGACATTATCATAAGCTTTTTTAAAATTCCACAAAAATCTTATGGAGATCTCTTTTATATTAAAAATTTTTCTCGGCTATTTGTCGTAAGATAAATATCTGATCTATTGTTGATCTGTTTTGCCTAAAACCCGCCTGGTCGTCTTCTAATATGTTTTCTGAATATGTTTTTAGTCTATTTAGTAATACCGCGGATAGTATCTTATAGCTTGTGGACAGTAGCGATATTCCTCTATAATTTTCACATTGGAACTTGTCTCCTTTCATAAAGATAGGTATCAATAATGACTCTTTCCAGTCATGGGGTAATTCTTCTGTCCTCCAGATTTTTATTATTAGTTCGTACAGCTTTAGATGTAATGCATGGCCGCCTGCCTTTATAAATTCAGCAGCAATTCCATCATCCCCCGTTGCCTTATTGTTTTTAAGTCGTGTGATTACATATAGGATTTCTTCAAATACAGGTTCTTCAATTTGTGGTTCACATATTAGAACCTCTTCCTGTGGGAAGGTGTTACTTGGAGCTTCACAATTTAGTAATTCAACAAAGTATTCTTTCCATGTGTTGCACATTTCCTCATTGGTATTTGTCATATTCCCAATTTTGTCTTTTAAACCATATGATGTGTTGTGTTGGTGCCCTCGTTTCATTGACTTCAGTTATTTAAAATACTTTGTGGATTCGTTTTTCTGGTGATTAGTTTCCATATTTAAAATTCAAATCCCGAAACAACCAAATAATCGATTAGTTTCCATATCTTTGATTATATTGCTCATATATTCTCGCTTCTATGTTTGTACTATGTTTGTAGCCTCTTTATATTCAGTTCTATATTGCTCTTCATTTTGGATGATATTGATGTCATTTAACCACAACTGTCTGGCATTCTTCTTCCTAATGACTGCTTCTTCTCATTTTTGATTGAACCATCTGTTCTTTCTATGCGTGGTTAACACACCGAGATATTCTTCTGCGAGGGTTTGAATTGTATTCTTGATGTTCAACCAAGTTTGGTCAACGCTTTCCTCCAACGGGTTTTGCAGAGTTTCAAGTTTACATTTTATTTCATATGCAAATTTTTCTTTGACTGTAATTTCTTGTAGTTTTTCTCTGTTATATGTTGGGTGTAACCTCTGTGGTTTAGTATATAAAGCTCTTTTAAGTTTTATTTAAAATTTTGGCCCAACGAGGAAATGGTCGCTGTGACAGGTATCTCACTAAATTTAAATAATAAATAAATTAATAAAAAAATCTTTCATTACAATTATTTTGTACTTGAATTTCAGTTCTCCATTATATTTTTTGAAAATTTACTTACTGTGTTTGCTCAATAATTTCCTAGTGATTTCTTCCTAAGCCCTATAATTCAAGTTTCTTTAGTGAACATTTAAATTTTTGAATATTAAAAATTGTGTATATGTTGGAGGGGGTGGGGGGGGGGGGGGGGGAGAGCGCATAAGAATTTTAGAAAGGATTCGGTGGGGCATAGCACAAAGTAGGTTGGGAAACACTGTTCTAGACAGATTCTATCCAAGGCAACGGGCTTTTCCTACTCGAAGTTCATTTTCTTCTGCGTTCATCCGGAGGTGTTTTTATTTTTTGGGACGTGATTGCATTGTGCCTATTTACAGCAGAGCTGTGTTGTTGCGTCGTTACGCCGACACATCCAACTTCTGCGGGTATTTGTTGACCGGGTTAACCTTCCCGGGGACTGGTAGTTCTATAATTGCTGCTTACAAACAAACCTCATGGCCTCGGCATATGTTATATCTATATCATGCTGAGTTAGTCTTCCACCTTCCTTTACCAGTTGTCAGCCTGTTCATTTCCATGTATAATGCAGTCAGGTGGGATCCTTTGTATTATTAGGCTTTCTGATCATGATTTTCAAATTGATCATTTACTATTGGGAGAACCACAGATAGATAGGCCTTGAAAAACCAAATCTAACGGTACCTCAATGAGTTATGTATCTCAATTCTAAGCTTAGTTATGTAAATTTGAGTGTCGTGACCTTTGGACTAAAATTTTCACAAAAGAGTGCTCACTGGAGGATTTTTTTCCGTCCTGGTCAAAATCTGGCCCAGATTATCAAAATTTTAGTGTTTTTTGAGACTATCTGTTTTGTTTATAAACGAACATCTTAGCAACCATACATCACTGCGATCGGGGTTGCAAGGCCTAACTGATCATGTTATTTATTTTTTGACATGATGTCTGGTGACCTAATTAGGAAGTAAAAATGGCCGCTAATTATTTTGCTAATTAATTACTATTTCACAAATTAGCGTACGTTTTCTAAATTTTAGCTTTAAAAATTACAAGATAAATTTGGTATAGTGCGGAATAATGCTACAGACCTTATGGTCTCTTTGCTGTGTCAGTATGATGTGTGGTGACCTAATTAGCAATTAAAAATGGCCGCTAATTAATTACTATTTCACAAATTAGCTTACGTTTTCTAAATTTTAGCTTTAAAAATTACAAGATAAATTTGGTATTGTGCGGAATAATGCTACAGACCTTATGGTCTCTTTGCTGTGTCAGTATGATGTGTTGTGACCTAATTAGCAATTAAAAATGGCCGCTAATTAATTACTATTTCACAAATTAGCGTACGTTTTCTAAATTTTAGCTTTAAAAATTACAAGATAAATTTGGTATTGTGCGGAATAATGCTACAGACCTTATGGTCTCTATGCTGTGTCAGTATGATGTGTGGTGACCTAATTAGCAATTAAAAATGGCCGCTAATTAATTACTATTTCACAAATTAGCGTACGTTTTCTAAATTTTAGCTTTAAAAATTACAAGATAAATTTGGTATTGTGCGGAATAATGCTACAGACCTTATGGTCTCTTTGCTGTGTCAGTATGATGTGTGGTGACCTAATTAGCAATTAAAAATGGCCGCTAATTAATTACTATTTCACAAATTAGCTTACGTTTTCTAAATTTTAGCTTTAAAAATTACAAGATAAATTTGGTATTGTGCGGAATAATGCTACAGACCTTATGGTCTCTATGCTGTGTCAGTATGATGTGTGGTGACCTAATTAGCAATTAAAAATGGCCGCTAATTAATTACTATTTCACAAATTAGCGTACGTTTTCTAAATTTTAGCTTTAAAAATTACAAGATAAATTTGGTATTGTGCGGAATAATGCTACAGACCTTATGGTCTCTTTGCTGTGTCAGTATGATGTGAGGTGACCTAATTAGCAATTAAAAATGGCCGCTAATTAATTACTATTTCACAAATTAGCTTACGTTTTCTAAATTTTAGCTTTAAAAATTACAAGATAAATTTGGTATTGTGCGGAATAATGCTACAGACCTTATGGTCTCTATGCTGTGTCAGTATGATGTGTTGTGACCTAATTAGCAATTAAAAATGGCCGCTAATTAATTACTATTTCACAAATTAGCTTACGTTTTCTAAATTTTAGCTTTAAAAATTACAAGATAAATTTCGTATTGTGCGGAATAATGCTACAGACCTTATGGTCTCTTTGCTGTGTCAGTATGATGTGTGGTGACCTAATTAGCAATTAAAAATGGCCGCTAATTAATTACTATTTCACAAATTAGCTTACGTTTTCTAAATTTTAGCTTTAAAAATTACAAGATAAATTTGGTATTGTGCGGAATAATGCTACAGACCTTATGGTCTCTATGCTGTGTCAGTATGATGTGTGGTGACCTAATTAGCAATTAAAAATGGCCGCTAATTAATTACTATTTCACAAATTAGCGTACGTTTTCTAAATTTTAGCTTTAAAAATTACAAGATAAATTTGGTATTGTGCGGAATAATGCTACAGACCTTATGGTCTCTTTGCTGTGTCAGTATGATGTGAGGTGACCTAATTAGCAATTAAAAATGGCCGCTAATTAATTACTATTTCACAAATTAGCTTACGTTTTCTAAATTTTAGCTTTAAAAATTACAAGATAAATTTGGTATTGTGCGGAATAATGCTACAGACCTTATGGTCTCTATGCTGTGTCAGTATGATGTGTTGTGACCTAATTAGCAATTAAAAATGGCCGCTAATTAATTACTATTTCACAAATTAGCTTACGTTTTCTAAATTTTAGCTTTAAAAATTACAAGATAAATTTCGTATTGTGCGGAATAATGCTACAGACCTTATGGTCTCTTTGCTGTGTCAGTATGATGTGTGGTGACCTAATTAGCAATTAAAAATGGCCGCTAATTAATTACTATTTCACAAATTAGCTTACGTTTTCTAAATTCTAGCTTTAAAAATTACAAGATAAACGTGGTATTGTGCGGAATAATGCTACAGACCTTATGGTCTCTATGCTGTGTCAGTATGATGTGTGGTGACCTAATTAGCAATTAAAAATGGCCGCTAATTAATTACTATTTCACAAATTAGCTTACGTTTTCTAAATTTTAGCTTTAAAAATTACAAGATAAATTTGGTATTGTGCGGAATAATGCTACAGACCTTATGGTCTCTTTGCTGTGTCAGTATGATGTGTGGTGACCTAATTAGCAATTAAAAATGGCCACCGATAAGTATTGCAGTGATGAATAGTTGTTATTAGGTTCGTTTAAAATAAAATTACTAAATTTGCATAAGTGTCAACAGATGAAAATGTACTAAACTAAAAGAGTTTTCTTTTCAGTTAGTAATCTTTATTAATATTATATAACATATATAATACATATGCATAATGTGGTAGAGTTTCTGGAATCAACAGGTGAATCAACAATCTTCTGTCTTCCAGAACCTGAAAAGAGAAAATAAAAAGATTACTAAATCTGAAAAAATAAAAAAAATGCTGTAAAATAACATGAAGAATTTATACATTATTAATTGTGAACTGTAAATATGAGGAGAAAAGAAAAAGAAATTAAAGGTATATTTATTTTTAAAATGTTTTACATTATAATAAATTGATCTTAAAATTATAAAGATAGATAACATGAAGAAGTTATAAATTATTAATTATTAAATTTAAATCTGACAAGAAAAGAAACTGTCTCTGTGGCTAAGGGCTTGCGAACGCGGTTTGTGAGCCGTATACCCAGGTTCGAAACACAGTGGTGCTGATTTTTTCGAAAAAGGTATAGGGGCCGGTCGTTCAGAAAGCAATGGCAAACTACTGAACGTAACACTTGCCTAGTACATCAACAGCAGCTGAAAATGCAACGTCCCGTAAGGGGTACGCAACAAATTTTTAATTTTAATATGTATTAAAAAACCTTTGTTTTACAGTATAATAAATAGATATTAAAACTATAAAGGTATAAATTCAACTCACCATAGAAAAATGTCCTTAATTAGAGAAATACTACCTCTGTTGGCGACTGACCTGTCTTGGCATTCAATATCTCTTCTGTCTTCCAGAACCTGAAAAGAGAAAATAAAAAGATTACTAAATCTGAAAAAATAACAAAAATGCTGTAAAATAACATGAAGAATTTATACATTATTAATTGTGAACTGTAAATATGAGGAGAAAAGAAAAAGAAATTAAAGGTATATTTATTTTTAAAATGTTTCACATTATAATAAATTGATCTTAAAATTATAAAGATAGATAACATGAAGAAGTTATAAATTATTAAATTTAAATCTGATGAGAAAAGAAACGGTCTCTGTGGCTAAGGGCTTGCGAACGCGGTTTGTGAGCCGTATACCTGGGTTCGAAACATAGTGGTGCTGGTTTTTTCGAAAAAGGTATAGAACTATAGAGGCCGGTCGTTCAGAAAGCAATGGCAAACTACTGAACGTAACACTTGCCTAGTACATCAACAGCAGCTGAAAATGCAACGTCCCGTAAGGGGTACGCAACAAATTTTTAATTTTAATATGTATTAAAAATAAAAAACCTTTGTTTTACAGTATAATAAATAGATATTAAAACTATAAAGGTATAAATTCAACTCACCATAGAAAAATGTCCATCCACCATCAACAGCCGAGCAATGTAGCCCTTTTTTATGGGATATTCAGCTTCGAACACTGACAGATGTGCTCTCAGATGATCAAGATTTATTTTTGATTTTGCCATGATAAATCTAAGGAGAAATTAAAATAATGAAATTATTATATATTGCTACTCTGTTTAACTGTATGTTTTGATTCTAAATCTAAATCTCCAGTGTTTACATAGAAACAGACACTGGTCCTACTATCTGAGCTGCCGAAGGAATTTTTGCCAATCTTAAGTATGTAACCACCTTGGTCTCACCAAAAATTTTATTTCCACACACCAGTATAACGTAATGTGTTGAAACTCCATAGTTGTGTGTAAAATTGGACAAAGAATCCATAAATGCATGTTAAAGTATTGTTAAATAGATAATTAATAGACAAATGCAACTGAAAGCCAGTCAAAGTCAGTCAAAAAAATGCCAGTCATTGACCCAGGATGGGTTTGAATTTCAAAAATTTTAAACCATACTGCATGATGAACAATAATTAAAGCAACCAAATTAATTATTAAAAGCATTTAAAAGTAAACTGTTATTCTGTTTAATTTTATCATTCAAAATTGCCTGTGTTCTATTAATTTAAAAAACACACAGGTCAAATATGCTGTGATTTCCGCCATTGTGCATTTTCTTATCAAAAAATAGCCAGACCGAGCACACACACATTACAAAATTTTTTCCCACCATGGCCAGCAATGTAAATCTTGTTGAAAGTTGACACTTCTATGTAAAAATGGGCTCGGAATTCAAAAATGCACTCTAAATGCATGTAATATCGATAATAGACACACTATTAATATAAACTCTCTTACCTTTTGGAGAAAATTAGAATTGTGCTTCGTGGAGGACCACTAAAATTCTTCTGACAATGCAGAATCAAGGATTAACCATGTGACAACTCGTTAAAGTTGTCATTCGCGATTTTCGTCCCGTAGTTTCGAATTAATCCAATTTGAAATAAGACAGGGCTAGTTTCGTATACAGCTGTTTACAGCCACAGGAAGTTGTCTGTGAACCAAACGACCTTTAACTTTCGGAAAACAGCGTCCTTCCCTAGCAACGAAATACCTAGTATTATATAGCTTTTAGATTTATGACACCGTCAAGTCAGCGTTTCTGGCAGATTTGTTATTCATGGTAGTCATTGCCAGTTTCATTTTACAATTGTCCATAATATGGATCTTCTGCGGTTGTTGCTATGTAACTGTCGCGAAACGCAAGTGCGTCTCAGACGGGACAACACAGCACCGACTCTACCCCACCCCGTCTTGGCGGCTAGGCCACATTTTAAGGCGGTGAGAGTGGGATTTCCGAGTAAAAGAGTTGGGACCGTCGTCTGGGCCTTGATGTTATATCTCGGGATTTGGCATGAACTTCACGGGTCCCGAGAAACATAACGCTACTCTTTGAGTGTGAGTAGATCTTCTCTGTTGTAAATCGCACACTCTGTTAAAACTCGGGGAATGCTGGGTTGCCTTCACTTTCGTGAGGTAATGCTCGAAAGTTTTCGGCAAAATCCGGTGAGTGTGTTCTTCCAGACCTGGCACGAAGAAGCCATTCATTCTGTAGACAGTCTTCAAGAAAGGAGGCCGCTTCTGTAGCCAGCGGTATAACTGACATCACGGGGAGCTGGAGAATGTTCCACAGCTAATGGTGTTGTTGTAGCTATCCTTTCACGGCCATGTCAGCCAACTGTAATCTGCGCAGCTCTTATAGAGATTGATCTGCAGTGGTGACATTGTTGTCCTTGAGACGAGGGGCCGTGTAGCTCAAAGCTTGATGAATCTATCGGATAGTTGTCTGTTGCATGGTTGTTCTTAAACTTTAAAGGTAACACTCTTGTATACTTGGTGTCGCTTAACTATAGTTGGTATTTCAGTGGTGAGTCAATTCTTGACCAGGTCGGCCAGTTGCGCCGTATCCTGTGCTCTGACCGATATTTACATGTTGACCTAGCGTCAGAGGACACCGGCTGTTAGTTAAACAGGCATGCTAACTGTGTTGAAAGCCTGTGTGTGTACTATGACCTAGATTAAGTGTTCAACTGACATGGCGGAATGTATTTTGCTGGCCAGCTCAGTGGATCAGTCTGGTTGAAGCAAATTAACAATGCATTCGATGCCCTATCTCAATAATGGAGTACCTGAGGGAATTAGACTTTCTCTTGAACAGAGCTTTAATTTGATTCCCTTAATGAATATGGTGACATTAGTATGTTTCGATCATCATCATGTGGCGTGGTTGAAACCAGTACTTGTCAAGCACTCAAGTGACGAGCGAGAACCACTTACAGTTCTCATTATGGTGAAACCCAAATATGTAGGAGACTATAAGCTGGGAAGTTGTTATCGACTTATGGGCCTGTTGTTATTTAACTGGGATTAGTCAGAAGGGGGAAAGATATCTTCACACCTACTAGGGATTGAACCGTGGGCCAGTATAGCGGTGGGGGAAACACCCACTCACGTAATGCGTGGATATTTCATTAGTGTAATGTGACACGTGCTATAGAAGTAAACAAGGATATACATCTTTGCTTTATTGACTATACAAAGGCTTTAGAGTTAGACATGTCAACATGGTGAATATGCTTGCAGATCTACAAATTGATGGGAAAGACATTAGACTTATAAAAACATATATTGGAAACAACAAGCTGCAATAATGATTGATAATGAAGTGGGACAGTATCAGCCAATTATGAGAGGTGGTAGGCAGGAATGTGTGATGTCTCCAGATCTTTTTTCACTATACAGTGAAAATATTTTCAGAAATGTAGAGGATATAAATTGAATCAGCATTGGAGGACGAAACATCAATAACATTAGATATGCAGATGATACAGTATTAATTGCAGACAATGCGCAGGACCTGCAACAATTAATAGATGCGGTTGTTGTACACAGTGAGCAACTGGGGTTAGAATTAAATTGTAAAAAGACTCAGGTTATGGTTGTCACTAGGAAGGAAGAAGTGCCACAATGTAATATACAAGTAAATGGAAATATTCTTCAACAAGTGAATCGGTACAATTATCTTGGAACAGTCATAACATCTGATGGGAGATGCCTTGAAGAGATTAGAACAAGAATCGCCATGGCGAAAGTAGCCTTTAGCAAGATGAAAAACATTCTGACCAATAAAAAGATGTCAATTGAAACGAGAAAAAGAGTGTTGAGGGGATACATAGAGCCTGTTCTTTTGTATGGATGTGAAACTTGGACAATGAGCAGTCAAGCTGAAAAGCATCTAATGGCTGCAGAAATGTGGTTTCTGAGGAAAATGCAAAGAATACCATGGACAGACAGAAAAACCAATGACCAAGTACTACAGGAGACAAATGAACATCGTAAACTGATTAGAGAAATTAGACGTAGACAGTCAAAATTTTTTGGACATGTTATGAGAAGAAATGGATTGGAGAACTTAGTGACAACTGGCAAGATCGAGGGGAACAGACCAAGAGGAAGACCGAGAGGAAAATACCTGGATGGCTTGGCCACATGGCATGGACGAGACAGGAACACTGAGCTGATCCACGACACTGGTGATCGAGTGAAATGGTGAGTCATGACCGCCCACGCTTTCCGGCATGGCACATGATTGATTGAATGTGACTCTACAGTTCTTTTGATGAGAAAGGAATACTTTGTCATGCGGGTCTTTCTTTCTATTGTCTCTACACTTTCATCGGAACCAGATTGTTTGGGATGCTTGATTGACAATTCTTAGGCAGACAAAGTGCATAATCATGAATGCATCCCAAATTCCTTTGAAAGGGTGCATTCTGACAATTCGTACCTGAAAAGTAGAAGAAGTCTAAGAATTGGTATGTGGTATGTATTCACCTTATATCAAGCAGGGAAATTTTATAATCTTATTGCTGAAGCATAAAACATGAATTTAGATATTTTAGGCATATCTGAAACAAGATGGACAGATACAAGTTATATAAGGAGAGAAGATTACGTATTTATTAACTCAGGAGGAGATCATCATGAGAGAGGAGTAGGAATTTTAGTAAAATGAAATTTAGAGAAATATATTAGTAGATCCTGGGCTCATACAGATAGGATGATACTCAAAATTAAGGCAAGACCATTCGACAAAGTAAATCTTCAGACGTATGCTCCAACAACTGATTATAGTGATGAACAGCTAGAAGAATATTATGACGTCCTACAATAAACACTGAAAGTTGTAAAATCATCAAAAGTCCTAATTGTCATGGAAGACATGAACGCAAAAGGTGGAAAAAATAAATATAAGCAGATAGTAGGGCAACATGGTATGGAAAAGAGAAACAGCAGAGGAGACCGGCTGATACAG
The DNA here is from genome assembly GCA_963921405.1 of Cepaea hortensis. Taxonomy (NCBI): domain Eukaryota; kingdom Metazoa; phylum Mollusca; class Gastropoda; order Stylommatophora; family Helicidae; genus Cepaea; species Cepaea hortensis. The sequence goes on along the minus strand of OY992876.1, from coordinate 472,862,524 downwards.
TTCTGTGAAGAAAACAATCTTATTGTTTATAACACATTTTCCCAACATAACCCTAGGAAACTGTACGTGGAAAAGCCCTGGAGGTAGAACAAGAAACCAAATTGACTACATTATAATTAGGAATTATGTTAAAAATGCCAAAACATACCCTGATGCTGATATAAACTCTGACCACAATCCTGTAGTCTTAAAATTACAAATAAAACTTAAAATCCCAGGAATAAGGACATCAAAGACACCTCAGATAGATATATCTGCATTGACACAACCAGAAATCTATACCTGGTTGAAGTAAAAAATAGATATAATGGGCTAATCGTTGAAAGTATGGAACAAATATAGACGTGAAAACATGCAATGACAATAAAAAAAACATGCACAAAACACACACACAAAAATAAAACACATGCAATAACATGGCTCGAGACACAGACATTCACTAGGGCATGTTTCCTTAGTGGCTCAATGAGCATACTCAAGAGGATAGAGATGGGGTGGATCTGAAGAGAATGGTTGCTGTCTCTGGAACGGTCTCGGCTGGCAAAGATTAATTTCATCTTCGTGCCAGGGCATGCAGGAGTACAATTAAATGAGCGGGCTGACAAGCTCCCATGTAAGGCTACTGTGGAAGGCGGATGCGCCATGGACCAGGCTGACATTCAGAATGCTCTACGAGAAGTAAGACTTTTACGAGAACCAAGCGATGACTGTGAATCTACAACCATGGTCAGACTGCAAGAACAGCAAATTACAAGAGGTTTGGCCAAACAAGAACACTATGCAGGAAGCCAAAGAAGATTCACAAATCAACACAGAACTGGTGTCGTTAGCCGCTATACGCTGCAGGATTTTCTAAGGAGGTGATCCAAGCGCTTATGGACTGAATGGTTCAATGTGCAATGAGGATGATCTGTTGACTAACTAACTAAGACATGAAAATCCTGAGGATAAAATTATTGCAACTGGGAATGTGTAAAAACCAGTATACATATATCAACAATCAGCTGAAAGTTGCTGATGTTGACAGCGATGTTCTGTAAAGGATACGCGAAAAAAACAAAATGATTGTAGCACTGGTTTAGCTGTTTCTGCTAAAGACTGTGTTGGACAGAGTCTCAGTGGTGCAATTTAGGAAGGCCATAAAATTGGGGGTTTATGAGCTTCAAGGAATGACTAACTGTGCAGTTGCCTCATTGATGAATTTACTATCTAAAAGTGATTGAATCTCTTTCATCACTTGTGCATCCAATTCCCCAGGATTGCTGGCTACAGGATCTAAGTAACATTCGGTTGGATTTGGTCAAATGTCTATTTTGTTGGAAGCATCAAAGATATGATACCTGAGATGGTTGTTCAGAATGGCTTGGATTGCCAGAGTAACTTAACAATGACTGCCTGGAAGAGACTAATGAAAGTAGAACATTATATACAACTTTCAGAAAGAGATAATAGCATTCTTTAGTATTGTGATGAGAAGAGAAGCGTGGAAAAGCATAGTGATGACTAGAAAGAATAGTGGGAAAAGATATATGGGAAGACAGAGAGAGATGATGCTGGATGGACTGTATGGTGACATTGAGAAATATTAGCAGAGTTGATTCTGAACAGGGACCGAGATCTGAAGAGATACATGAACACCTATGGTAGTTGGGAGGGCACTTGATGATGATGTAGTCTCATATGTTTCTTCAGATTATAAGTCTGAGTAAATAAAGCACTACAATCATCACACTTGTAAGGTTTCTCTCCTGTATGTGTTCCTTTGTGGTATTTCAAACTGCCTGATTGAGTAAACGAAGCACCACAAACATCACATTTGTAAGGTTTCTCTCCTGTGTGTGTTCTTTTGTGGGTCATCAGATTGCCAGCTTGAGTAAATGAAGCACCACAAACATCACACTTGTAAGGTTTCTCTCCTGTATGTGTTCTCTTATGGTTCTTTAGATGGCCAGCTAGAGTAAAACAAGCACAACGGTCATCACACTTGTAAGATTTCTTTCCTGTATGTGTTCTCTTATGGTCCTTCAGACTGCCAGTTTCATTAAAAGAAGCACCACAGTCATTACACTTGTAAGGTTTCTCTCCTGTATGTGTTCTCTTATGGTTCTTCAGACTGCTATCTCGAGTAAAAGAAGCACCACACACATCACACTTATAAGGTTTCTCTCCTGCATGTGTTCTCTTATGTCTCTTCAGATGGCCAGCTTGAGTAAAATAAGCACCACAAACATCACAATTGTAAGGTTTCTCTCCTGTATGTGTTCTCTTATGTCTCTTCAGATTGCCAGCTTGAGTAAACGAGGCACCACACACATCACAATTGTAAGGTTTCTCTCCTGTATGTGTTTTCTTATGGTCCTTCAAATTAAAATTCTGTTTAAAAGAAGCACCACAGTCATCACACTTGTAAGGTTTCTCTCCTGTATGTATTTTCTTGTGATTCATGTTATTTTGGCACTCTAAATGGTCATCTTGAATCAAAAGACCATTCCATTCATTACATTTGTTTGACATCCCTTCACTATGTGTTTTCTTATATCTGTCTACATAAACATTTGGACTAGAAACATCAGACAAGTCTTCTGTGCGATTTCTTTGAGAGCTATAATTGACATGATCAAAAATTTCATCACGAGAATTTGCAAAGCTCTGTGTATGTTTTTCGTTTGTTTCTTTATTTTGCTGCTGACAATTCTCAATAGCCAGAGATAGTTTATTGTTTGTATCAATCACAGAAGACACATTTTCTGACATTTGACAACAATTTTCATGTTTTACTGATGCCTGACAACTGTTCTCAGCCAGTATTGATTTTAACTGGCTGTGTTCTGTCACATTTTGAAAGATGCTACCCCCAGCTATGTCTACCATTTTACTGAATCTGTGACTCCTGTCCTCACACAGAACATCTGACAGTTCTTGTTTCACAACCTTCATGTCCGTGCTGTCATATGTCCACTTTTGTGAATGTTCTTGTATGGAGTGGTTAGGATTGCTTAGAGACAAAGAGTGTATTTCTGAAACACATCAAAGTAAAAAATTAATATCCTCATGAATATACAAGGTATTGAACAGATATGTATATGTAATCAAGCAGGTACATATTGCAGGTAGTAGACACCTTGCAGTCTTGACAGACCAAAGTATGTGAGTGGAATGTGGCCAATATTCCATCACAATGTCTGGGCAGAGAATCATGTGATGCCCAAACGACATGACCTCACTCTCGGCCTAGTCTTGTGTATTCCAGAGGAATGGGTAACCAATACATCTGGCACAAGGTAGGCTGCAGACGCTGGCGGCTCAGCGTCAATCCACCGAGACCTCACCACCACGAGCCGGTGGCGAGTTATGGCCAGACCCTGACACCCAAGGGACCCGGCTTAGAGGCGTTCAGCCATGTCCCACAGGTGAGGGCCTTGTACGAGCCCGGACCATGAGGGCGCGCACATCTGTCGATCACAAGTGTCCGGACCTGTGTAAAGCGTGCACTATCGTCAGACTCCCCACCTGACTTATAGCGGTCCCCGCGACCAGCGGGAATAGGCCCGCCATAGCTACCGCAGGAGATATTGCCTGTCTATTTGCAAGCAAATCTCCCATACTTCCACTGTGCGGATCTCGCGACCAGCGAGAATAGGCCCGCCGGAGATTATGCTCGTCTGCTGCGAACAAATCTCTACCGAGAGACTGAATAAGTAAAGAAACGATAAAAATATCGTTTTTCGTTTATCGTTTCTTTATATTGCAGGTATAGACAATCAATTTCAAGTGAACAATAGATGGAGAAGAAGAATGATTAATGTGCTCATTATGACCTATGCTGATGTATGATCTAAGCTCAGGTTTGTTGATGTATGATCTAAGTTCATGATGATCTAAGTTGATGTATGATTTAATTTAGGCTGATGTACATACTGATCTGATGTATGCTCTATTTAGATGTATAATATAAACTGATGTTTGATCTAAGTTCATGAAGATCTAATCTGAAGAATCATCTAGGCCAGGGGTGGGAAAACTACGGCCTGTGGGCCACATGCGGCCCGGCAGCTGATATAATGCGGCCCTCGAGGGCATTTAGAAATAAACATTTTTACTTTGTTTTTAAGTTATTTTGTTGAATTTTACAGAATTTAATTTACCATTATGATTGTTTTAACATTTTTGATAAAATTTCTATCTAATTTTCTATTTTTGTAAACAGTCCTTGACCTTCATAATGTAATGCTAAAATGCAAATTCATTTATTTTAATATAGCAAAATATTTATCGACATGTAAAAATGTAATATGGCTGATTTTATGAAAAACAAATATTTTTCCGGTGAATAAATTGTAATTTTACAAGAAAATATTAAATTTTAAAGTTTTTTGCTGTTATAAATTATTTCTACATTTACAATGTTCAAATTAATTTATTTGTTGTAGTAGTCTTGATATATTTCTGAAATTTATTCTGAGTTTACTCCTTGATTTCTGAATATTTTATTTTCATACACAGACGGAAGTAGGTTTTATTTCATTTTCTTTTTAAAGTTTTGTACAATTCTAACTGTTAGAATTTTATTAAAACAATGAAAGATTGAAGATGAATGCTGTGTTTTTAATGATGAATGGACAACTAAGTACTGTTTTATAAAAGTTGGTAGCAAATCAGTTTGCTTGTGCCGTAAGTCAGTGGCTGTCTTCAAGGAGTACATTTTAAAAATACATTATCAAACAAAACATTCTGATTTCGGATACAATTTAACAATCGAAGAGAGGGAAAGGAAATGCCTCGAGTTTGTGAAAAATTTGGAGAAACAGCAAACTGTTTTCACTAAACAGTCTTCAATTCAAGATGCTGCAACAGAAGCTAGTCTTATGCTGTTACACAGAATTGTAAAACAGAACAAGCCATTTTCTGATGGCGAGTTCATCAAGGAATGTTTGCTAGATGCAGCAAACATTATGTGTCCAGAACCCTCTTCCCCCCCCCCCCCCCACCCACACACACACACAAATTGACAGCATTACTGTGGTCAGACGTGTTGATGAGATAAGTGACAATTTGATGCATAAATTTCAAGGTGCCAGTAAACAATTTTTGTGGTACTCTCTTGCATTGGATGAGAAAACCGATGTACATGATACTGCCCAATTATTGATATTTATATGTGGAATAAACACTTCTTAAACTCACCAAAGAGTTACTGAGTGTTGAATCACTCAAAGACACAACCACAGGTCATGATATATTCAATGCTGTTACTAAATGATTTACTAATTAATGAAAAAAAGAGTGTTGAGGTGCTACAAAGAGCCTGTACTTTTGTATGGATGTGAAACTTGGACAATGAGCAGTCAAGCTGAAAAACATCTGATGGCTGTAGAAATGTGGTTTCTGAGGAGAATGCAAAGAATACCATTGACAGACAGAAAAACCAATGACCAAGTACTACAGAAAACAAATGAAAATCATAAATTGATTAGAGAAATTAGATGTAGACAGTCAACATTTGTTGGACATGTTATGAGAAGAAGTGAATTGGAGAACTTGGTGACAACTGGCAAGATCAAAGAGAACAGACCAAGGGGAAGACCGAGAAGTAAATACTGGATGGTTTGGCCACATGACATGGTCAAGACAGGAACACTGAGCTGATCCATGACTCTGGTGATCGAGTGAAATGGCGAGTCATGACCACCCACGCTTTCCTGAATGGCACATGATGGATGGATGGTTACTAACTGTATTGAAAGAACTGGGTTGGTTTGGGACAAGATGGCAAGTGTTACAACTGACGGAGCTCTGCTTTGACTGGAAAAAAAAATGTAGGTCTGGTAAAGTTGATAAGTGATAAGATTAAAGCAGAATATCCTGACCACACCTTATTACCACTTCACTGTGTGATCCTTCAAGAAAGTATGCGTAAAACTGTTTTGAATATCAAGCATGTTATTGACCCATTGTCAGTGTCATTAACTTCATCAGATCAAGAGGACTTCATCACAGACAGTTCAAGGTATTACTTGACGATTTGGAAACTGAACATTCCGATGTCCTGTACCACACCAGTGTTTGATAGCTGAGTCTGGGCAAGGTGTTGAGGCGAGTGTGGGAAATAGTGTGTTCTTAGAGATGAAGGACATTGAATGTGACTGTCAATAAATAAACTGTAAATGTCAATAAAGATTGGCAGTTAGACTTTATGTTTGCCATTGAAATTATGGAAAAGTTAAATGAACTGAATGTCAAACTTCAGGGCAATGGTGTGTCTGCACATGAATTGTATGTACATGTAAAATCATCTCAGGTAAAACTCTCACTGTTCTCCAGACAAGCAAGTGAAAAATGGTTTTGTCCCTTCCCTTTGATGAAACAAGAAACCATTTCTGGTGAAATGACTGAAAAGTACGAAGCCCAATTAGATGCATTGACTGAAGAATTTGGAAGGAGATTCCAAGATTTCAAGAACTTAGAGCCACAGTTCAATATTCTCAGTTCCCCTTTTAGTGCAGAAGTTGATACAGCCACAGAGGACATACAGTTGGAGCTGCTTGACTTACAAGCAGATCATGACCTGAAAGAGAAATTCAAGTCAGATGGTTTGCTGGATTTCTATGGATCTTTATCAGAAAAATCATTTCCCAACTTGAAAAACTTTGCAGCTTAACATTTATCATTGTTTGGATCAACATACATTTGCGACTAGCATTTTCTTACTTGAAGATCAACAAATCTAAGAATAGATCTTTATTGTCAGACTGCAACTTGCATGCTGTCATGCAAATTTCAACAAGTAAACTTACTCCAGATTTCAAGAATATTGTCAAAAATTGCAAGCAGTTACAT